>QZWS01000361.1:0-12059 GCA_004114245.1 Zoopage sp. CT-All
CAGTAGAAAGTAGCAGCCACTTTTGATTACAATGTATTCTACAAGACCTAGTCATTACCACACTACAGAGAGAATTGTTGTGGACAGATTTGGAAATGCCACTTTCTTACTTATGTTAAAGTGGAAATACATTAACTTCCATCAATCCTGCTCCCTGTTGCCTCAACACCACAAGAGTATATGCTATAGTCAACAATACATAGAATAAGTGTTAGGAAAATAGCAATATTGTTTTTCTCCTATTCTGGCTGGCCAAATAAATAAATTACCATTCACCTACCCCCTTCCTATGCCACTAGATAGCATATAGTATAGATAGTTATAGTTGTTAG
This sequence comes from Zoopage sp. CT-All, assembly GCA_004114245.1. Taxonomy (NCBI): domain Eukaryota; kingdom Fungi; phylum Zoopagomycota; class Zoopagomycetes; order Zoopagales; family Zoopagaceae; genus Zoopage; species Zoopage sp. CT-All. The sequence continues at coordinate 333 of QZWS01000361.1, forward strand.
GACCATACTCCTCAGTAGCAATAGTCTGATCTTTTCTTATATAATTAATACAAGTTTCTCCTCCTTGATCTCCTTTATGATTTGCCTCTCCCTGGGCCCTCTAACCCAAGTGGATGTCACACCTGCCCTCTTTGCATCTTCAATGATCTGTCTGCCCTAGGCCCCTAGATCCAGGCAGGTATGATAATAGTATATATTAATATCAAATATAGATAAAGTAATAATAAATGCAGTTTTATATGTAAGCAATGCTGCAATTATAATGGCAACAATCATGAGTATGTAGCTAGTAATGGCAAACAGCATATAAAGTATACTAGTATCTGACAAATGTAGCAAAGCTGATTTAACATAAGGACATCACAAATATATAATTGAATTTAGCTATATAGAGAATTGCTTTTGAATGTGCAGAAGGAAATATCTAAGGGGAATATACGAATTGGAGCACAATGGATTATATTATTGGCTGTGTGGGAGTGGACACCAAAAGCGAGGATGACCAGTGGCTACTCTGCCTCAACTTAGCCCGCCATGCCTCCCATTGCTACACCTCCCGTGTCCCCCCCACCGTCCGACGACCCGCGGCTTTGGGGGACGGACGCCGTCGCCGACTATTGCATGCATCGTCTCGGCGACCTTATCGAGAATCCTAAGCGTTTGCGCAAGTCGTTCCGTGTCCGCCGTGTCACGGGCATGATCCTGGAACATTTCGTCACACGTCCGCTATGGATGCTGGGTCCCGAACTCAAAGTAACCGAGGATGTTGCCAGTAAACTGCAGCAGATCTTTCGCGAGCTGTTGTCGCGAGGTGAGATAGCCATCCTGATGCTGGTGGCTCATAGGACTTCCAGCTTCAGACCGCTCAAAGCATATCAAGATGTTTCCGCTCATCGTCGGTGGTGGCCCACCGCGCAGTTTGAAAAGCCTTTCTGCCGACCCGTCAGTCATATCAATTGACAGCGACGGCGGCTTCTGGGAGAAACGCTACGAGAATCGGCCGCCCATCTATCATCTGCCTTCGAGATTCTCGCACAGGAAACCGGTTTCCGCAGAAGAAGAACGCAAACGCCTTCCTAGCATACTATTAGGTATATTCACATTGTGCGCGGCAATATCCTCATTTTTAGACATCGCAAAGCAGGTCAATATCTCTGCAAACAGCAGTCTTTATCCGGCATTGCGCAAACGAGGTAAAGACCATTCCTGTACTGTGTCAAGGATAGTAATGAGCTGAACAGGTGACAATGGATTGCACTCAAACCGAAGAGGAAAGCCTAAATCTACGGATATATTGGGTTTGAATATTTCCACATTGTAAAGCTGACAGTATTTAGCATCATTGCGATCTTCAAGACGGTTGAGAGGACTGAAGCCTGAATACAGCGGCATAGTAACTGACCGAATGTGTTTGGTCCGAGTGAATGGTCCGTTGGCCGAATGCTTGGACTCGCTGATTGCGCAAACGTCTCATCTGATTTAACTGACAGTGTAGCCCAGTAGTGCTCAATGTATAGTTAGTATTGATATGTATATGGGCTAATAGCAGTGGTTCAGCATTGATGCTGGGTATAAATACATGTACATTGCACACTTAATTTGAGCCTGAGTAGCCTGCACCATCGCTTGCATGGTCCTCGTCTCCCTGCAGCGGAGCCTTTATCATGTGCATGACAAATGCCAGGCCCGTTTCTAAGGTTAACATAGCCGAGTGTAGCAGAAACTGGTCGATGGATATCATAATCATCCCGGCTGGATGTACAAGAAATCCATGTACAGGGTACTGCATATTTGTGGCATAATGAAGCGCAAACGTTTGCGCCAGTACTTGAGCGTGTGCTTGGCTGCGTCGACTTGGCATTTGCTTAAAGCGAGATTTAATCTCCAGCACAATTGGACTGTGCATGCCATCTAGTAAAAATTAGTAAGTATATATTGTACAAAACTCACCAAAGCTAAGATCACTAAATCCAAATAGCATGTCATATTTGCTAGCGGCTCCATCTGCAGCAGGCACATCGAACATAATGTGCATGAATGTGGAACGAGCATCCGTCAGGGTAAACTCGCTCTCTAGGAATCGCTCACGCACAACAGTTTCAATGGCATATTTCATCGTGCGCTGGACAAGTAGTTCTGGTGTTTCGTAACGCTCTTCTCGTCGTCTCACACTCCTGAGAGCTGCATCCGGCGATCCGCTATCGACGTAGGCATTAATCCCAGCCATTAATCCTGATAACGTCCTTAAGCGTTGCTTGATAATCGTGGCACAATGAGCACCATCCATGATGTCCTCTGCGGTGAGGCGACAACACATAAGTTGACATACGTCCTTGTGCACTTGTATGCCAGTGCCTAATTCACGGCCTACTTGTGTAAGCAGCGCATCAATATCCTTCATACAAAGTTCCGAGAACTTTTTCCCAACAGATACTATAGCAGTTGGTATGTCAACTAGGAAGAAAGCCACACTTACTTTGGGAGAATGCGGTCAGGATGTCCTGCAACAGTTGCAGTGCTGCTTCACTGCCGGCCGCCTGGACATTGGTTGCCGCATCCCGACAGATCTCGCGGCCGGTTTTCTCAGGCGTCCAGTATCCCTCAACGGCTGTCTGGACGGCAGCATCATCGCTGGAAAGAAGATGTCCGAGGCTCAGCAGAATGCCTTTCGTGCAGGAGGCCGAGAGCGACAATAGCGCAGCATCGTGTGATGCAGCATCCGACGGCTGGCGGCTGTTAGAAGAGGAATCCATGGTGATAGATAGAGGGGCGTGGGGATGAGGTATGTTGTGGTGTCGGAGCTTGAAAGTGAATGTTTATTAAACTCTGGAAAACGACACATTCTCCGCGAGGCAAAACGCGTTATGGTGCAACTCGCATCACCCGCGGCGGTCATGCTGCTGTCGCCAACACACCAAAGGCATCAATCTCCACATCTACTATCCGATTGTTTTTTACCGGGAAATAGCACCATTATTGCTTGTGTGTGTGCCGTCGGGAAACAAATGGTGAGTCATGACCACTGCGCGTCCCCTATTGGGGGAATCACAGAGACGCATCCCAGCACCCTAGCAAGATGGGCGCCTATGATGCGAGGAGATATGCGGTTGCCCTGCGTATCGATCTGAACCACATTGGTGAAGGATAAGATTCCAAGACGAGTCCCGACAGCACGCCAGGGTGTACTTGCCCAGTCAGCTGGGCTTTACGTTGTAGCTCAGTGGACGCGGCGTTGCCAAAGCAATGTAATTTTAAGACCAGTCACCCCATGTCACCCTAGGTCTTACTCCCGACACATATAAGGTACTCTCTTGTGTTCTTGCTCAGCGGCAGTGCTTACATTGCAGAGTACGAGCCGCCAGGCGGCATCAAGGTATCCAATAGCTCGCCTTGCATGGCGAGTTGCCGAAACAAAGCTCCACTGATGTAGTATACCCAACGATACACTTTGCTCTGCCAATGCTTGAGTCGCAGCTGATTTGTACAGTGGCGCTGAGAAGTGTTCGACTATCTCGTTCTTCCGTGAGGCCATGAATGGCTACGCGATTAAGGGTACAGAGATGGCAGCGAATTCCACGCGCCTATCCCGTGTACTGCGATAAAGGGCACAGGGATGGCAGCGAATTTCACGCGCCTATCCCATGCACCGCGAGTTCAACCAAATGCATTGCCTGCACCCATAGGATGCCGACATTAGTGCAAGGATAAGGGTGGCAGCGCATTTCACGCGCCTATCCCTTGCACCCACAATATCGGAAGGACTCGCAAGGACAGGGGCGGCAGCGCATTCCACGCGCCAACCCCCCACCCCACCCCACACTCTTCCCCTCACACCCGCGAGTTTAAAGAACATGTTATAACTTGGCCGCCGCTTGTCCTCCAAGGAGATAGATCGATGATTACTGCGAGTGGGAGGGCAAAAAGTTGCGAGAAAATTGTGAGAGCCAAAAATGTGCTAGTCAAACAAACTCGCCAGCCACGTCAACCCTGCATAAAAATTATATTTGGCAATAAAATAATCCTCAGATCGAGCAATGGCTGCGGTTTCACCAAATAGGTTCAATCAATCAATCTCAAATGTATTGTAGACACCACGCTTGACAAGTAACTCGCCATGATGAGGACGGCCAATGCTTTGGTTACGTTCCGGTATCACTACACCTGGCAACTGTACTAACTCATATGTATCCTATATTAATCTTCTAGGAATTCGTCAAGCTTGAGGAGCATTCTGTCTTGGCGAAGGAACTCTGATGCTGCTTTCTCAACTGCAGATTTTGCCAGAACTGATCGAGATTTACAGGGCTTGTCTTTGTCCCCTGCATCCGTGTTAGCAATTGATGACCCATAGCGTGAAGGCCGAGGGTACGCTCGTTTGCTGCTGTGTCTATTGGCGGTTGCTGTGCTTGCTCCCATTCATGCACGTCATCACATTGTGGACGCCAGATCTTTGCGATGAGGTCTTCTCGCACTGCAGCCATTCCTGCGGCAATGGCTGTTCTTGCTATCCGAATTCGAACCGAGCATCCTCATGACATTCCCTTTGGTCATGATGGTGGCACATAGCCGTATAACTACTCCGGAGATTTGGGAAGCGCACTGACGTTAGGACTGAGTGCGTACCAGGCTCGTGACAGTTGCATCGCTTCGTGTTCTTTCAATATTGCATCCATTGCGCTGAGTACTGCTCTGTTGATCTCTCCCCAGTCGTTTGGATCGATCCGAGGACATTTCAAGACGTGTTGCCAGGTCTTCGTAGCGCTGTTACAGCACCTACGTTTGGGGTCAGAATAAAGATGCTCGTACCATGCATGCTGGCGGTCCATCGTAGGCAAGATGCCCAGAATCAACTTAGTGTGGAAGCTCTGGCGCGCCTCGTACACCTGTGCTGGTATGTTACCCAGGGATGGGGCCACAGAAGGCGCATGTGCCCATCCTAGCTTTGACGACAACGTCAGACGTCGGGCGATCAGAGCATTTACAGCAAGGTCATGTACTAGGCGGGATTGCTCCCTTAATATCCGCGAGCACGATGCTTGGACGTCAATACCACGAACAAACAACCGGAGTCTATGGTCTAGTGCCGAGGGTTGGGGTAGGATCCAGGCGGGTGAGGAGGTCGTGCAGGCGGCCTTGGCGGCTCGGTCCGCCTGTTCGTTTAGCTTATCTCCTTGGTGTCCCTTGACGTAGTGGCATGAGAAGGGCGCAGATGCAGGGTGGTGTGCAAGGAGTGATGCGACTAGATTCCACACAGTGACATCAGAGTGCAGCAGGCGGTGGCGAACCCGTCGCTTACACTGATCAGACACAAACTGCCGGAAGGCGCGGACAGCTGCAGTGGAATCGGTGCAGATCGAGGTCGTTCCGCGGCCATTGCTTCCATCTGTGCAACCAAGTTATTGAATTCTGGAGTGGGGCCTAAATATCTGGCTGAGGGAGGAGATGATTGCGCTCATGGCGTGGTTTGAAAAGTTGCGTCTCTTGAGGAGGGCGTCCACGGTGCTCAATTTCTACCAAGGTTTCCTCAATTTCTTCTGTTGGTCCTTGATTGCTCCTATTGTCTGAAGCGGGCGAGGGGTTTGACGGTTCAATTTCCGCATCTGGTGCCTTGGGGGCAGGCCGTTTCTGCGCAAACTTCATGGATTGCGGGGCCCATATCCACTTCATTCTGTTTGGGCCAATTCCCACTGCTGGCTCAACCTTGTAGTGTCGGAAGCATGTCTGGGAGTGTAGCCGGCTTTGTGAGGCAGAGTTTCCAAATATACGTTAGTGGGCCTGTCAGGACTGTCTTGTCGTGTACGTCCGCGGCGAGATTGGAGAGGGATTTGAAATGAAGAGGCCATCTTTGGTCAGGCTTACCGCCAACACATTGGAGGTACATCCGACATATTCGCCTTTAGTCTGCCACATCCCAGTTTCAAATGACTGGATGTGTGCGTCCAAGGTAGCAGAGGAGAATTGCGGGGGAGCCCGATACGTGTTGCAAGTGCGCGCATGATCACAGGAGGTGTCACGTTAACATCTTTTTCACCTTCCATGCTCTCCATTGTGTAGCGCGTGTGGATAGTAGTGAATCCGCGATCGACTTCTGACTGGATCCAATCGCGGGCGTAGAGGGAGGTTGCTTCGTCCACTGGCTTTTCCTTGTAACCAGTGAGGCAGCCAGAGGCATCATATGGGTTACTCCATCCACCATCTTAGATTGGAGATGGATCTTATTCCACGCCTTTTTTGTGGCGACTTGGGGGGCGGTTTTTCCAGCGGATCCGCGACGTGTGAGATGCCCACAGGATTTGCAACTGCAGCAGGGTTCTCCTTCAGGTCTTCCATTTCGGAGGCGTAGAGCGCTAAAACGCGTGCGCCTGTTGCGCGAGAGGACGGAGTCTGGAGTGCTATACGAGTATCGCGAGGCCGTCGTCTTCGGCCTGAAAAAAATGGTCCATGCCCTCGAGTAATTTTCTCTCCACGCTGCCGCCATCCGCGCTGCCTACATCCCTTCACTCCAACAACGCATAGACATCCGTCGCTTAAGAAACATCACCACGACATTTACCCATACTCCGTCCTCCATCTTGCAGATGCCGCGTCGTACCGTCTTTGTCCTCCTCGCCATCATCGTCCTTCTTGCCATTGTTCCTGTCACAACACATGCCAGTTGGTTCCGCACCCCGCCAGCGACAGCGGCAGCGCCGTCGGCGGGTAAGCAGCCTCGCCAAAAGCTCTTGGAGTACTTGCGCGGGTGCCTGCGGTTTTGCTGTGGATGCGAACGAAAAGCCAAAACAACGAAACCGATTCCGCAGAACAGGGCCATGGATCCGGACGCGCAGTTTGCGGTCAGCATTGAGCGGCTCGAAGAATACCCGCCGGATCTTCCGATTCCTCCGATTCCTCCGAATCAGCCTCACCCGTTGAATCCGGTGAGGCCGGCTTCGGTGCACGCCCAGAACAGCGGTCAGTCGTCCGAGTCGTCGTCGCTGCATATGCACATCACACCGCCGATGAATGCAGTAAAAGCCCCGCGGGTAAGCGTGCCTATTCCCACGTCGCCAGCGCGCGTTCATCCGCCCGCCAACCGCAAGGCCGCGTCCGCGCCAACTCCCAGGGCGACCCCCATGACCACCCAGGACTTGGGTAAGATGCTGCCACCGGATGTCATCGTCGCAGGAAGCAACATAGCCCGCGCCATTCTCGCCGTTTACAAGGATCCGCTCCCCTCTTTAGCCCGCAACATTAACAACGTGCTCGAGGGCGTGGATGTGTCGGGTGATGCCGCATGCAGCAAGTCTGGCGGTGCGTTGTTGTGCTTTCACATGGAGTATGAGGCAGTGGGACTGAATACGATGTTGTATGCGGAATGGCTACTGAAGCAGGCGTCACAGGCGCTGTTGAAAAGCCGTAGCGGCCGAAACGGTGGCGGCAAGCTCGCAGCGACCGCCCCGAGTCTACCGTTCACGTACATCTATTACGAGCAGGCCGGTAAGTTTGTCAGATGGAGCGAAGGGTCCTCGCTCTCCCCCAGCAGCACATGGCAGTTGCGGTACGGCGATGACTGCAGCAGCGTGAAGCTCGGCAAGAAAAGACGGACTGCCGGGAAATGTGTGATATTGCAACTGGGGTATGAGCCCGACGGTCGCGGCGGGCTGTCCGGCAGCGGCGGGATAACACGCTACGGGTTGTTTGGGGAGTAAATGATAGGCGCATGCTTATATTGACGATAGCAGAACACGATACCTTTTGCTCTGGTACGTGGCCTGCGAGTTGTCCAACCCCCGCCTGTTGTGATAAGAGCGACGGCCTAGGCAGACACAATGGCCTGGAGCCCAAAGGAACATGACGTCATCAAGCTGCACAACTTGTCTCCTGACAAATACTCTGAACCGAGTTGAGATTCAACACAACACCAGTCACAATCCACTCGCGTCCTCGCTGCCTGTCATTTCCCTCCGCGGCAGCCCCGCGCCTAGCTCCTGCCGCCGCCTGCGTCTCTGCCGACTGCATACGCCTGCGAAGCAGCGTCACATTATTCCCGCGGATGCATCCTCCGCGCGATGCCGTACACGCATCTCCTGTTGCCAGCTGCGGTCGGATGGCGCCCGACGATGTGGACGCAGTTCCACGGCTATTCCGCGCTGTTGCTCTCGCGATGCGAAACCGCAGACTGTGGAGCAGATATTTGTCGACCAACGAGCGCCGCGTGCTGTTTTCTGCACTGGACGGCGGCAGCGGCGATGTCTGGGACCGGTTTATCCATCTCCGAGATGTCGTTGTCCATCCTGCTGCATCCAGTGCAACGCGCGACGGCGATGTTTTTATGCGCGATGCCGATGTGTGTGGACGAGGTGTGTGGTCGAGCCAGAGGACGCAGGGCAGTGTGGATGCTATCGCTGTCGTGATGCGTGTGCGGGCTGCCATCTCTGATCATTTGGCATCGCTGCTATCGGATTCCGTCGGGAGGGAGAAGGTCGACGCGGCCATGGTGAGATGCCCCGGACTGGATGTGCTATATAAATATGCGAGATTGAACCGGGAGGCGCCGGTGGAGCCACTGGAAGTTGGATCGCTGGACGAAATTCTGCAGGCCGTGTCGCTCGACGACTCGACGGCAGCTAGTACTTCGCAACCGACTGCTGCAGTTAGTCGGGGATTCCTGACCACAGATGATGATTATGATGCCGTCGATCCGACCTCCAAACCAGCCACTCAGTCACCTGCCGATGATGACGATGATGAGGAGCCTGTGCCAGTCTCCGTTCCGCCTCAGTACCAATATGGAATCCTGGAAGATGTCACGGAGGAGTTCAAGTCGTTTGTCGAGGCCGACCAAGCGCATGAAGATAGGCTGGCAGTGGATGCGGAGCGAGCACGGGCCGAGGCGCGTCGCAGTGCAAGCGTGAGTCGTCCTTGCTCCATTATATCTATCTCACGCTGATCAACAATCAGTCATCGCTTGCAGATCAGCTGGCGTCGACTATCGGCCTCACCGGCATCAAGCATCTCGTGGCTGCAATTGAACGCAACCGCGCGGATGTTGTTTTAACTGACGTCGAGCTGAGAAAATTGTTTGTCGATGTCAAATCTGGCAAATCCAAATACGTATTGCCCTGCATCATTCACTGGCCTTGCTGACCCATTGCGCAGGCCGACGAGTCCAAGGTTGGCCAAGAGGAGCTATACACCGCCATCGACGACGTCGTCAACCAGCTCTGGAACTTTAAGACATACTCCCGGCCTTTTCATTACCGCGTCAAAAAGCAGGAGGCACCCGACTATTTTCTGGTCATTCGGCGTCCCATGGACCTCAGCAAGGTGAAGAAGAAGATCAGCCAGCGTAGCTACCGCAGCAAGACCGAGTTTGCTGCCGATCTCTGCCTCATCTACGACAATTGCCTCCTCTACAACGGCGAGAACAATCAGTACGGCTTCGCAGCAATCCAGATGCGGAACCGAACAGAAGAGCTGTTGAAGAGTGTGCCAGACATTACTGTGAGAAGTCGCGCTGAAGTTGAGAAGGAGGAGGAGGATGAAGAGAGCGACGACGGCGGGGATAAGGATGGCGAACAGCAGATTAAGCGTCGAAAGGTGATGGGCGCTGAAGGCTTGGCACCGGGAACAGATGATGAGCACGAGGATGATGATGTCGCGAATGCGGGCGACTTACCGGCAGCAGATACAGTGGCCAACGGACCTGATGTCGAGATGGCCACAGTCGATGATGACGACGATGATGACAATGGCAACGACGATGTGCTGACGTCGCTATGGAAGGCTCGTACACGACGATTACGCGGGATGTGGACGGTATGCCCTCTGATTTTGTTCTGTGCACTGATGGTCCAGAATAGCTTGACAGGCGAAAGTATGCCAACGTGCCTTTTGCAGATCGCCCTTTGTTGGTGCGAGATGCTGGTGGAATGCGGCAATTCGCCGAGCAGCTGTCGGCGGCAGCACCAAGACAAGACCTGCCGCAGGCCATCTTCCTCCCAGAGCTAGAGTACTCCCAGGGACTGTCAAAGCTTTGGGATTCGGGTTGGGCTGACAAACGTGAAACGCGTTCCCGTATAGTCGAACCGAAAACGGGTTCAGTCATATCGATGAAAAGAAATATTGGCGCTCTTGGCAAGATCAAGCGATTGCACGACAATGTTTATCTATTGCAGAATCCTCTTGCTCCCTTGGTAAGCAGCAAGCTGTCGCTACTTGTATGAATGCCTTGTTTTCTAGTCCGCGTATCGTTCGTATTTTAGACCGTCGACGCACGAAGCGCCTTCATCGACCCAAGTTGATACTACGATTAATGCGGATAACGTATTGGACGATGTCACTGCACTGGATGGACTCAAGCAACCTATGGCGCGTATTCTTCTCCATTCCGGCTTCAGCAGTGCTTCCGACTCGATTGCTCATCTATTTACCGAGATATTTGCTGAAAAGCTGACGTCCATGGCAAAGACTTTAAGCGGAATTGCCGAAACCTACGGCAACAAGCTATCTGCTGAGGTACGATGATCTCTGCTGCTGAGTTGGAAAATGATAAAATGCCAGGCCCTCGTCGCCAGATCCTTGAGTCTTCATGATATTCGTATCCCTCATGATATTATTGGGCATATTCGTGGTGATATTAACGCATATGGTGTCAAGCTTGTCAGGCTCTGTGATAAGCTCGATAGCAAATATAAAAAACTAGCCGCAGTAAGTTGGCTCCGTGACGTTCATCGACGATGGCTAATCATGCTAGAATATCGAGTCTGGTGTAAGCGCCGAGGATTTGAACGAGGACAGCATCGTCTGCGGCAGCATTGCCGAGATCACAGGCGAAGACTTTTTCGGTCTGAACGAACTCGGTCTTGGCCAGGTCCATATTCCTGCTGTTCTCTGGAAAGCACGAGCACACGCATTGCAGCGAGGAGTGTCAATATCAGGGTATGGTTCGTTAGCGCATTGGCTTTGCTGACGCTGATGCAGGGAGAAGCTGTTGGTGTACAGTCCACCTGCCGGTTTCGCGCAAATACTCTCTGCGGACGGCCATATCGAGTTGATCCGAGATCATCTTCGCGAGAAGCTTGAGCAATTTAATGGTGAACTAATTGAGGTATGTTCAGTTGCTCGCTGTACAGCTGCTGATTTCTTGTAGGATGAATTCGTCACTGGAAGCAAGCATTCGAAGCCGCAGACCAAAGTAGCAGCTCAGCAAGCGAACGCAAAGAAACGGAGTTTGATATCATTGCCCGCAGCCAGCAGCATATCATCAGTCAAAGCGAATGGACATCTGTCCAATGAGGTTAGCAGTCGAACGTTGGGGGATAGGCGCGAGGTGCATTCTCGTCAAGACAGCCTCGACCTGCAAGCACTCTTCAGCGACCCTGAAAACGGCATCGGTGGGCGGACCTGTGTGGACACTTATTCGTAGCATTATTAAATATGTGTGCTTGTACTGTAGTAGAATAATCGAGCTTCTTGCACTACCAAATGTTTGCGCAAAGAGGGGTCCTGTAGCGGGACTGTCAAGTTCCAAGCAGCAAGGTATATTAGTGACCTTATAATACAGTCCCATATATGTTGGACTCATACCTGGATAATATATTGATAGTCATATAGACTCCAATCAGTTCAAATTCGAAGCCAGCCAGCCAGTCAAAAGGAGTGCACTACCATTGTGTTGCCAATGTATAGCCTGTTGAGATATGGCAGCTACCTTTGAATAGTGCCATTCAGTAGTATAAGAGACTG
>QZWS01000362.1:0-12039 GCA_004114245.1 Zoopage sp. CT-All
AAGCAGCCCTGGTTATATGAATTTTGAGAAAATTAGAGTATTTGCTGCGGCGGTGTATTCGGGCTGTTGGGGTTGCATCGGCCGATTTATTTGTTTACTGAGCGCTGGTGGGGTTGCATCGATCACGGCCGATTTATTTGCTTATTAAGCCTGCTTCTATTGCCGAATCCTTGCCGAATCAAAACCCCAAACCCAGCCGACAACTACCCGCCACCTGCACTCCTTTACAAAATGCAGGCGCCTTACGGATCTGACCAAGAGCACTCGGACTTCATCGACGTGCAGGTCCTGGCCGTCGATGACAGCGCCATTAAAAGCAGCGCGGTACCGTCGGACGACTCGCGACACATCGTAGTCCGTGCAGCCACGGCCAAACCTACAAAGAACGCCTTGGCTTCATCCTCACCGGAGCAGGTAGATGCCTCGCTGTTATCCGAGTTCAGCGAGAATCGGAAACGGCTAATTCTGGCCATCGTCTCGCTGTGTGGCCTGGCGAGTCCCTTAAGTTCGCACATCTATGTAGTCTTGGACAACACGCTTCTCCTTGCTGATTTGCTGGGTCTAGTTCCCAGCGCTATTGCAGGTTCAGCGGGATCTTAAGACGACCCCAGTACTCGTATCGGCCACCATCTCTGTCTACGTTTTCTTTATGGGCATTGCGGTATGTCAGGTTGCATAATGTGCCATGTCTCATCTGCTTAGCCGATGGCTTGGGCCACATTCGCCGATGTCCATGGTCGCCGGCAAGTGTACCTGGTCTCGCTCGTCATCTACGCGATCTCCACTGTGCTTTGCGGAGTCTCTGTGAACATATGGATGCTCATGGTGATGCGAGTTCTCCAAGCGGCCGGGTCCTCGTCAGTAATTGCCGTCGGTGCAGGAACCATAAGTGATATATACTCTCCCCAGTTTCGTGGCAACGCAATGGGACTATTTTTCCTGGTATGATGCCTCCGTTGATAGCCTAGCGATACATATCATGCCTAGGGGCCGTTGTTCGGACCCTTATTTGGGCCAGTGATTGGCGGCTATATCAGCGAAAGCTTGGGTTGGCGCGCCATATTCTATATTCTCGGTGCATTCGCGGTGCTCTTGACCCTGCTGATCGCAGCATTCTTGCCCGAGACGCTGGCTTCCAAGCGCTGCAAAACTTTGCGCCCTCGTACCCGCAGTACTGACCATCTCGGTCGCCGTATTGTCAGCTGGTTCCGGTTAACTTTCGCCGGTTTCAATCCGCTGCGCCCACTGCTGCTCCTTCGGCATCCTGCTGTTGCCATCTCGGTCGTGCACATGGGCGTCGTACTATCTGCGTACTACATTATTCTCACTCTGATCCCGATTACTTTTCTTACTGCGTACCCCCGCCTCACAAATGGTGAGCTAGGGCTGCTTTATCTCAGCGCGGGCATTGGAAGCCTGTTTGGCGCTCTCACCAGCGGACGTCTCTCAGATGCATTTCGCCGGTACAGCGTTCGTCGTGAACAGAAGCGACTGTCGCAATTTGCAGCGATAATGCCACCGACCGTATCGGTTCCGTCGGAATACCGACTGGCTATCGCATTCGTTGGTGCTGTCATGCTGCCCGCATCGCTTATCGCCTTCGGCTGGATCATGGAATTGAACAAGTCGGGCCACGTATTGATCTTTGCACCATTGGCGGCGCTTGTGTTTCGTAAGTATCTCCAAGTCGTGTTTATTTTTACAACGTGATTGACCAGTTGGCTGTGGAAATATGTACGTTACAACGTCATGCAACACGTTTCTGGTCGATGCATTTCCCGAAAAGTGACTGTCTGCTCGCTCATGCCAATTCTAACCGTCATTAGCCCCGCCTCTGCCGTGAGCTGCAACATTCTGGTGCGATCAATATTTGCCGCGCTAGCCACCCTCGCAGCTGTGCCCTGGCAAGACGCGATGGGCACTGGGTGGATGGCAACGTCCTTGGCGATTATCAATATCGTCGTGTCCCTGACTTTAATCCCCACCATAGCCTATGGCCGCAAGTGGCACGAGAAGAGGGAAAGTGTGCGTCTTGGCAAGTTTTGTGCATTGCCTGAATAGGGTGGATCAGCCGGTGGATCAGCCGTGTCCGAGTAATTGTATATTGACATATATATCATCTAATGACGCTGTGTTGTGTTGCATTTTCGTGGTGTGCGCGAGTGAACCTGGTCGCAGGCAATCCTGACTGTTGGTCGCCTCAAATTCACAAGGCGTCTGCAATGACAAGCCGCCTGAGTCGCATCGTCTGGTCGCCGCATGACGACTCCCCGAACCGATTCATCGTTGCCAGTAACGACCTGCGTCTATACGAGTACCAGCAAGCGGATGATGCTGGAGGCGTCAGCGGACAGAGCCAGTTCACCTGCGTCGCGGTGCATTCCGACATCCAACTCATGAAGGCAACACAGCAATCAACTGCATCACCTTTTTTGAATCCAGAACAACAATGTAGTGCTTCTCGTGGTGTCCATCGCAGCACGTATCGGACTTGATCGCCATTGGGCAGACGGACGGCCGCATTCGTCTCATTCGCCCATCGCTACTTCGCACGACAGCAGGCCCTGCTGCGTCCGTGCATCCTACCAGTGCCGACAACTACCATATGTTCAACTCGGGCTCCTCGCAAATTATATATCCCGACCTGCCGGTCCGACACACACGTGCTTGCAATTGCATCGATTTTTCCACTGCGTCTCCGAACCTGCTTGCCTCTGGACTAGACAAGGCGAAGCACCAGCACGGTTTGGTCATCTGGGATATTGAGCAGGCGCGTGCTGTTTTTGACGATGCGCTGCGCGAGCTCCAAGGAAACGTGTCCACGGAGAGTCAGCGTGATCCGACGCATGCTCAAAGTGGACGAAGCAGCCCGACCAACTCGGATGTCATGTCTGTCAAGACTGGGCAGGATATTGCCGCCGTCTCCGTTGTAGCTGGACGAGGCCTTTTCTCTCGTGCTCAGGTTGCAATGTATGCAGCGAGCACACTGCTGATCAACTAATGCGCTCCATATAGCAATCAGCACCCATCTCAAAAAGTAGAGTCAGAGCTAAAGCCCATTCGGGAATTTGGCCTTGCGGAGGCGTGTTTCAGCTGTGCATGGATGCGACAGTCCTCGTCGCACGTTGTGGCTGGCATGGCGAACAAATTCCTGCGTGTCTACGACATCCGAGGCCTGTCCATGCGTCACAGCAAACATCTCAGCTCACCATGCATTAGCTGAGGGAGCCAATTCGGCAGTGCAGATACCTACAAAGGCGGTATATGGCGTCAAGTGCGACCCGTTTCGTGAGCATAGGTTCGCCAGCTTCATGGAATCCGAACCAATCGTGTATTTCTGGGACATGCGCCGTCCAACTGAGCCAATTCTCGTGCTCAACACTGGAGAGCAGGCCAAGAAATCCAGCGAACGAACCATGCTGAACGCACCGGCTATATCCACCGTCAGCACCGGCCTCTGTGACTTTGCTTTCTCGCGCGATTTCTCTGGTCTTTTTGCCACTCTGCAAAAGGAATCGCGATGCTTAAAAATATGGGAATTACAAGAGTCTAGCACACGAAAGCTAGAAACACGGACGATTAATCGGCAGCCAAAAGCGGCTGGGCGCGTCTCGATGCTTTCCGCCACCAGCGGCGAAGGCGGAATGTTCTCGGGCTTTTTTGGGGGGAGCGGGAGTGGCAGCGGCACCGCGAACAACTCCTACTCGCATTTGCTTCCTGGGCCAGCCGAAACCGAGTTTTCCAATGCTGGCGTGGAAAGCATCCCTGTGATTTGGAAATCGCGTCAGAGTGAGTGACTCCATTTGCCTTGCACTAGAGTGGCGTTGCATAGCTGAACCATCCATGCGCCTGCTGTCCGATTTCGCATGGATATCTGGTCGTACATCGGGCACCAAGCAAATGATAACCATCAATCGCGATGGCCTGCTTGATTTGGTGCTCATCGGTGTGGCAAGAGATGTCGACTGGGATCCTCTGGGCGGTCTGATCATTGCCGAAGAATCGCTTGGGCCGTCGCTAACCCGCCACGGACCAGGTCTTGAAGTCGGCCGTGACAAGACACTTGACAAAAATGCCAGCATTGGGCCGTCTGTTTCTGGTACAGCCGCGTTCAGAGCACCTTACGAGAATGATTTTGCGCCTCCCAAATCGGCGGCATACTATGATGCATCGGGCCTGAGGACTCCATTTGCTTGGCCACATGTTTATAGCAGCCGGCGAAACAGCAATGATCTTATCGAGCTTGCAGTGAAGCGTGTTGATCTTGTTGAAGCTGCTTCCCACGAATTCGACCAAGATGGCATCCCTGGTGTTGATAACTCCTGGATCACCACCATCTCCGCCACACTAGCCGAAGATATAAGCGTCACTATGCGTGATCGAGCACGCGTTGGCTACTCATTTGACGTGCGTTAAGCACCCATGCCTTCTGCGCGAGCTAACGTATTGCTGTATTGCAGTGCGGCCTAAATATTCGCATAGTTACAAATGTTTCCGCGCTGAAGGAACTATGGTCTTGGTTGAGCGGTAGGCAGCCGCCTTTTTCTAGATGTCTCATAGTATTTAGTCGAAAACTCGTTAGCAGCTGGAGCAAAAGTCTTCCTTCATGGAGAGAATTTTTCGTTTCATGGCATCCAAAATATACTGGCTGGCGTGAAAGGTTGTATTATCCCAAACAGAAGCACTTGCTAATGACCACTTATCCGCAGCTGGTGGGCGAAAGCGAGAGAAAAGCGTGCACCCTGCGTCCGGCGCAGCCAGTTCGAAGCTGAAGGAGCCAAGAAAGAGCGACGCCACTGTCGCAGATTTGAGTAGCATAGGCTTTGACGCGTTTACAGCATCCGATATTCAGCGGACGGGGACGGCAAAGGCTGAAGAACGAAATGTCGCGCTTCTCGTTTGTGGCTGGAATTTTGCTCAAGGCCGCCTTGAAGGAGCCCTGAAAGAGTACTGTTGCTACTGACTGGAGCTGCTCTGTTTGACGGTTTCATTAGTCTTGAGTTGAAGAATAAGCATGCCAAAGCTGCCGCTTGGGCGCTTTTTAATGGCGAGGTTATTCGTGCCATAGCCGTGCTCCAGAATAGTCAGGGTGAGTGATCACCTCAATTCAGTTGCCAGTGACTAGTTTGGTAGATGAAAAACTGGTCCTTGTTTCAACCATCCTTGCAGGATATCATCGGCAGATGGACTCCCCCGCTGGCATTTGGAAGGATCTTTGTCTCCGTCTGAGCAGCGAGTTCAAGGACAAGTATCTTCGCGCTATCTTCGCTTACATCTCGAGCGGTTCGTGGAAGAGTGTCCTCACTATGTCCGACTTGAGCATGCGCGACCGCGTGGGAATTGCTCTCAAATACTTATCCGATGATGAGGCAAATGTGTCTTTCGGTGATGCGATGCTCACCGCTGTCTATAGCTTGAAACGTACATCGATCAACTCGTAGCGCAGGCTGTCGCAGCGGGAGATATACAGGGCCTACTGCTTACAGGCTTGACACCTCGCGGCGTCGATCTTCTTCGGAAGTATGTCGACGATACTGCTGATGTTCAGACAGCGTGTCTTGTCGCCTGCCAGAGTGATATTCGGCGCCTGCGGCACAAGGTGGTTGATGAATGGATCGAATGCTATCGACGTCTGCTTGATCGTTGGAAGCTGTATCACATCCGCGCGTCGTTTGATATCCTGCGCGGCAAGAAGCAGCTTCGTGCAGGCGGCACGCGCGGAGAAGCGAGCGAGGCTGGTCACAAAGCATCCAGCCGAGGGATATCGTCGCTTGATTTCACTGTGCAGCCACAAATCTTCGTGCGATGTAGCTACTGCAACCAAAGCGTGGCTCACAGCCTCATATATCCGGACAGTGGCGGGACGTCCAATAATCATCCATCCACCGCATCTCGAAGTATATCGCAGAGTACACCCTCGTCTCGTAAAGGCGTGCGAGTCACCACCACCACGGCGGAGGGGGAGCAATCGGCGATCAAGCTCAAGAGCACGTGTTGTCCAGGCTGCACGCGACCATTACCGCGCTGCGCACTC
The DNA here is from genome assembly GCA_004114245.1 of Zoopage sp. CT-All. Taxonomy (NCBI): domain Eukaryota; kingdom Fungi; phylum Zoopagomycota; class Zoopagomycetes; order Zoopagales; family Zoopagaceae; genus Zoopage; species Zoopage sp. CT-All. The sequence continues at coordinate 6,035 of QZWS01000362.1, forward strand.
TGCCTCCGCCCGCTTGGCACTCCGGCAGACACCCTCAAAGGCATTATCGCGGAGCACAACGACAGATACCCAACCGGCTTTGAAAGCTGGTTTACCTGGTGCCAGACGTGCCGTCATGGTGGCCACGCTGCTCATGTGCTCGAGTGGTTCAAGTCGCATCGGGAATGCCCCGTTACAAACTGCGATTGCCAGTGTAGAAGTCAAGATGTCGAAGGATTCGGATTCACGTAGCTGCAATATGACGTCACAATCGAGGCATGCTATATATCGCTGAATTTACTATCAATCCTCCTCGTCGCTTTCATTCACCATCTCTGCGTCATCCCCCTCATAGTCGTCCGCTTCCGACGCTTGCTTGGACACATCTTGAGAGTCGTCCTGCTCTCGAATGCCACCATAGTACAGTTCTGCCGTCTCTGAATCGACCTCGCTCTCCGAGCTATCACCATCGTCCTTATCGTCAAGGTCCGAGGCAGCAACGACATGCCGCAGATTTGAGGGCGTTCGCGACTCGGTCACGAAAGAGTCCGGATCAGTGCTGGCGGATGGCAGCCGGTCACCCGGGCAGAGTCGTTCCATCTCGTCCTGGACCGTCTGACGTAACAGCTCTGCGTCATCGCGAACATCGCCAGATTTTCCGGTCGATAGAACGTTTTCAAACATCACCTCCCAATCTCGCGCGAACTCTGTATAGTTGCGGTACTTTGTCCGGTAAAATTTGTCTCGAATGTCTTCAAACCAGACTGAACTGGCAATGTCGCGACGATACGCTTGATACGCCAACTCCGTCGGCGAGCGCATGCAAAGATCCAGGCATTGACGAGGAGGGTTGAATGCACTGTTTACCGTGCCTTGGGCGATCCCAATGATAATCTCCCCAATCTTGTTGAACAGTCTCGCTTCCCCAGGCTGGAATCGCTGGATCGGCTGGCGCCCGCGTTTCCGCTTTGCTGGCAGCTCCAAGCTGCTGGATAAAGCCCGACGCTTGACACCGCGGGGACTGTCAGTGTCCGATACATCCGATGTACGGCGCGACTCATCGTCCTCGTCGTTTTCAGACCCAGATGCTCCGGTACCGTCCATTTCCGAGGACACCGCGGTTTCATCGTCGCCCGTTAGCTGGCTCACGCCCAGTCGTTGACGGCGTCGCTCCATCTTTTTGCGTGCGATCTCCGAAATATCCTCCTCTCGTTCAATCGCATCCGCAAATTGATCCTCATTAAGTCCGTCATCGTAGAGCACATCCTTGCGTTCGCGCTGGCCGCGTCCTTCCTTCCTTGCAGCTTTGCGGGTCGAGGCATGAACATCAACGGACATCCACTTGGGCACCTCGGCATCCGTCATTAGACGAGGCGGCGCTTTGGACCGTTTCTCCTCCGCTTCGCGTTCACGATCCATTCGACGGAAAAGCTCGCGTTCAGCGTCCGACCGAGCCAGCAATTCGTTCAGCTCCTCTTCAGTGAACTCATTGTCGTCATCTCTTTCCTCGTGGCGCTCGCGCAGTAGGGCATCAAGAAGAGCGCGGCGTTCATCCTCGGTCGTCTTGTTGTCAAATTTTCCGGCCTGGATAACTTTGCCGTCCATGTCCAGCTTGAAGCGTGCCTTTTCCAGCACAATTTCTTCGACGGACTCCTCTGTCAGAAGCCTGAAAATTCGGACCTCCTTGGTTTGGCCAATGCGATGTGCGCGATCTTGCGCTTGCAAATCTTGATGAGGATTCCAGTCGCTGTCAAAAATGATGACCGTGTCGGCTGTCTGAAGATTGAGCCCCAGACCACCAGCACGTGTGGATAATAAGAAGGCGCGATATGGAGAGTCTTCGGCATTGAATAATTCAAGCATCCGCGAGCGGTCTTCAGTCTAATGCAGTCGATGACTGTTAATGAATTGCCACTGTCAATGACGAACCTTGGTCGTTCCATCGAGACGAAGATACTGCCAGTCCCTGAGACGCATGTAGTCCTCCATAATGTCCATGACTTGAGTCATTTGGAAAAACATGAGCGCACGATGATCCGTGCGGAACAGCTTGGGTAAAATGCGGTCGAGCAGCTCGAACTTGCCCGATGAACGGAATAGCAAATCATTGCTAAGACCAGACGGATTGATATGCGATTCCACTTCTTTGAACACAAATGGGTGGTTGCAGACTTTCTTGAGCTGCATGAGAATGTTGTTGAACGATTTGGCTCCACGTTTTCTAGCCCAGTGGTCAGCATTGTAGTTGCTAGATATTCGGCGTACAGGGCAATTGATTCGTCATCAGGTGCGCCAGCGAAGAGCTTTCCGGAGAGCTGCACATTCCGATAGATCATCGACTGCAGAGCACTCATTTTACACTTGATGATAGATTCGATCTTGTCGGGAAGTTCCGACTCGACGTCTTTCTTCAGGCGGCGGAGAAGGAAAGGTCGCAGCACCTTGTGCAGGCGACGGATGATAAGCAGCTGCTCTTCCTCGGACAACTCGACGCGCTCTTGTCCGCCAACGTTGGCAAACGGCTGCGAGAACCATTCGTCAAAGCTCTGTGAGGAGCTGAAAATTTTTGGAAGGATAAAGTTGAGCAACGCCCAGAGCTCGGGGAGATTGTTCTGCAGCGGTGTGCCCGTGAGAATGAGGCGGTACCGGGTGCTGTAATACTGGACGAGCATAGTGCTGAGCTTACTCTTCTTGTTCTTCATGCGATGTCCTTCATCGATAATCTACGGCAATGCATGAGCTGATGCTTCAAATGACGCCAAAGTTTCACCATGTGGACCCACTTGATCTTGGAGAGCACTCCCTTGTCCTTGACGACGTATTCATACGTAGTCAGCAACACCTGGAAGTCGCCCTTCTTCACACGATACTCGAGTGCCTTTCGCTGCTTCTTGTCGCCTTTATACGTGATCACGGAGACCGACGGTGCCCACTTGCTGAATTCGAGATGCCAATTGGTGATGGTGCTACTGGCGTGTGAGCATTCATATTAGCACAAGATTGCAAAACATACGAAAGCGGTACAATGATCAAGTAGGGCCCCATCTGCTTCTTGGCACTGATCAAGTGTGTGACCAGTGCGATGGTCTGAATTGTCTTGCCGAGGCCCATTTCGTCGGCCAGAATGCCGTTGAGACGGTTGTTGTAGAGACTGACCATCCATTCGAGCCCTCGGATCTGGTACTCTTTGAGCTTTCCGCCGACCATGTTGGGCGGTTGCTCCGAGACAGATTCGCGGATACGGTGAGCGACGTTGAAATATTCGCGCTGCTTGCGAGCATCCTCAGTCTCGTCGCCATCAATGACCTCGGGCTGGGCGACTTCGTCCATGAGCTCGACCTGGCCCCGACGATCGACGTCGGCATGGACGCGATCCTGCTGCTGCAGTTCGACAGCGGCGGTAAGACGCTCCAGGTATGAATCGGTCTCGCGGAGCAGATGGTTGAGGCGCGAGTCCTTGGCCTCGCTCACCAATCGGCGATACTCTTCTTCGTTGTCTGTGGCAAGCAGCCGGATGCGCTCTTTCTTCATGCGCTCGCCGCGGCGCTGGAACTCACGCTCCATGGCACGGTGCTGCGACAGAACTGCCTGGCCGAGTGCCCGCTGCCTGTTGCGGCGCTCGCGCTGCGCCATATGCAGATCCTTGGCATGCTCCTCTACGCCACGGATCCAATGATGATGGCGTTGCTTGCGGCGGGCGTCGAGTTCGGTGCGCTGCTGGCGCTCGAGGCGCTCGGTGGCCCGGGCATCCCGCAGGGCGAGACGTCGCTTGCGCTTGAACGCGTCCCGATCCACAGCGGTGAGCAGCGTGGTGGCCTCCTGCATGCCTTGGCAGATTTCGACGCGTAGCTTGCGTTGTTTGTCGACGAGGCGCAGCGCCTTGAGCTCGATGATGGCACGGAGCTTGACGCTGGCATCGAGGGGCTCCGGCGACGGGTTGTCGGGATCGGGTTTGATGCGCACATCGTTGGCGTCCTCTGCCTCCCCAAAAGCTCGGCCGGCAAGGCTTCCGGGCAAGTGCTCCAGCTCATAAATGCGGTGATTGATGCGGGATCTAATTTGGCGTTCGCGTTCTGCGAGCATCACCACGGGATCGACGCCCGGCGGGGCAGTAGCGGGGATCAGCAGCCGCTGCAGCTTGGTCGCATGCACGGCATACGGGACCTTTCCGGTTGGGCCAAGGCCGGCGGCGAGGTAATGGAAGGGTGAGGTGAAAGATTGAAAGGTGGCAACCGGGTCGATCTTTGCCTGCTCGTCGATGTCGCCCTGTCCGCGGAGAAATTGGGCCGCAGCGTCTGCCATTGTCCCGTTCCCATGCTCGAACCTACTATGGCCGTTGGTGGCTGGTGTGAGCGATGACTGAGCACGAGCAGCATCGGAATATATGCTGGGCTGCAGCATCTCGGGAATGGGCAAATTACGCTGAAGATGACGGAACGCGGCGACCTGATCCTGCAGCTTATCGACCTGTGCTTGTGACAGGGTTGGATGAAGAGGGAGATGGCCGGCGGCTGGGCCGAGGGCGTGTTGCGGCATGGATGCAAGCATTGCGGCGGCAGCGGCGCTAGACGACGAGGAAGATGCCTGGCGTTGGTGGCGGTGCTGTTGTGCATACTGCGCGGCGGTTTGGAGCTGATTCTGGGCCTGGTGCGGCGGTGGGTAGGGATGGGGCGCTGCGCCGTTGGCGTATGCTGCCACGCCCGGCATCCCCTGCTGCAAGAGGAGGCGATTCTGTGCCGAAGCCCGCTGGATCTGCTGCATCTGTTGCTGCATCTGCTGTTGCTGGTGCTGCTGCTGCGCGGCCGTGTTGGCCTTCAGCCTGCGCTGGGCCTCGGCGGCAATCCGCAACATGTTGAGCCGCTGGGCCTGGTCGGGGGCTTCATCGGGGATGCCGGCAGCGCGGGCCTGCTTGATTTGCTCGACGATGGCGCTGATCGTGTGCGCATGCAGGCCGCTGTCCATCGAGGGCGCAGCTGGGGCGGACGCGGGCAAGTGGAGCAGAGTGGTGGCCGAGCAGACTTTTCGCCTGCCCACGGCTGCTAAGTAAACGCCTAGTGGTCGCATGTGGCTAACCAAGCATTTGGTAGTTGGCAATTAAAGCAGGCCAACAGGGACGTGAGGGCCATCAGGGATGTGATGATTCCTGTGATAATACCTGTGACGATACCTGTGACGGCGGGGTGAGGATGCTCTCGGGTCCCTAAGCCAATCTCTGGTGGCGGTTCCAGTGCTCTCGTTCGCGGGCGCATATTGCATTGCTTTTGTATCTGGCTCCTCTCGGCGGCACCCACTCCGCAATACAGGTAGTCGATTCCTGCTGGAAAAAGCGATTTAGAACTGAGAAATCCTTGCAGATGGCTGGCAGCATCACTCTGCGGCATTGTACCACCCACTGCTGACTACGCTGTCATCCTCCCCGCCTGCTTCAAACCACAAATAGTCATGCTTCCCGCGCCAATAGTACACCAGAAACATACCCCCGGCTTTTGGCATGGGAGTGTCCGACGGCACCACCGGTCCCGGCATCATCCCCACCACCGCACCGCCGGAATCACCCAGCCCGACAATATCAAGCTTTCCTCCAGCAACGGAGTGCGCATCAGTGGCTGGGAGGATGTTGTCGGGCTTCCCCATGGTGGTGAGGATGCTCGCTGCTGGCGTGCCCGCAACTCCAAGACGGTCGCCCAGCGCCCTCATGACGCCATGCTTCCGCCCCCCAAAGGCGTCAACATCCGCGTTCCAGGCCGAAGGGGTTGCTTGCATGTGTCCCGGGAGTGTCCGGAGGCGCTGGTACTCGGCACCTAGAGCGGAGAGCTCGGTCGGGAGGGGCGGCGCCTCCGTAGGCGAGGATGCAGCGGCCATTTTAATGGCGGGCAGGTAGGGGTGCGGTGTAAGGACGAAGAGGTAGAGGCTAGCGAGACAGACGGTGGCAACGAGCAGGGCTATGACGTGGTGGCGGTTGAGCCAGAATGGCATACGCGGGGGTGTGGGAGCGAACCGCCCACAGTTTAAAGACTGGCTCCCCA
>QZWS01000363.1:0-11928 GCA_004114245.1 Zoopage sp. CT-All
TGGATTCGTATTTTTGCGATTGATCTGTCCCGCGATTCTCGGACCCAGATTGTTTAGGATCGGATACCACCCTTCACACTCCTCACTGTTCCGAACGGGTATATAAGTCCTTCCAAATGGAATCAGCTTGCTTCCTTTGGCGAACTACTCAGAGCTGATGGAGGTGTGTGATGTTCTCGACTGACGATCCCGACGGCGTCTTATCGAAAGGGTAACTAACGCTGCTGCCTACTGCCTTGACGTCTTTTAGATAATTGTCAACTTCCGGGAGAGCAATGTCATCACGATACTGGCGAATCGGCTTTCCAATGACCTTGAGGGCTTTGCCAGGAATGTGTTGCGCATCCTGGAGGCTAAGGACCTAGCCGTGGTTTGGTTAAACTCGTTGATTGACCAAGAAATCGCGGAGGCAAAGCCAGGTAAGGCAGCCAACTTGGCGCTGTCTTGATTCGGGGTTGATATCAATCTCTGCAAACTTACTAATGTCTTCTTCCTTCATTGCTCTTCTTCTCACAGCACGCGTGAATACACTCTTCAGGTACTGCTTACAACGAGGAGCAATTGATTAGAATGCCCGCGCAAAATTCGACTTCATACTAATTCCTCCATATTTAATCACATAGAGGGAACACTCTGTTGACCAAAGCACTGGACGCGTATATGAGAATGGTCGGAACAGAGTATCTTGACGACACCCTTGGAGATATCTTGCGAGAAATTTGCAAGAACAAGGTCGCGTGCGAAGTGGATCCGTCAAAGTTGGAAAAAAACGAGGACCTCAGAACTCAATGGCGGATATTGATCACCCACACGCGGAGGTGCTGGCGCGCTGTCACAGAAAGCGTTGATCGCTTCCCTAAGTAAGTGTGCGTAGATTTTAGGTACTATCTGCTCTGTCGTTCTCATTTCTCAACTAATGAGGCCCAACATTTTCTCTAGGGACTTGCTACTTGTATTTTCTCACTTGCAGCAGCGACTGACGGAAAAATTCCCTGATATCAAAGCTTCTGGGGCACCGGATTCTGAGGGCGAGCTGGCCAGCTTAGCGCGATACACGGGCGTCAGTGGATTCGTATTTTTGCGATTGATCTGTCCCGCGATTCTCGGACCCAGATTGTTTTATATTGTGAAAGGTAGCTAGCATACCTGCTCTAGGCATGGCGTGATGTTATAGCCCCGGGTGGTTGCTGACTTCTCTTTATCAATCCCTCGTTACCTTCTCACAGAACACCCTGAGGCGCGTGCTCACCGAACGCTGACACTGATCGCGAAATCGCTCCAGGGGCTGGCAAATCTCGTCGCGTTCGGAGCCAAGGAGTCGTGGATGGTGCCCATGAACGAATTCATTACTGTAAGTGACATATTTCCAGAGACCGCAATTCAGGTCATACTCAGTTGCATTCACAGCTGGAATCTCACAGGCAGCTGCTCGCAATATATTTTTAGGAAAATACGAAAGGCCTAAAAGATTTTATCGATCAGATTTGCGTAAGTACTACAACTGCGAGTCGCTCCTGTAGTCTTGATACCATTCCCGCGAGCAAAACTAGACCCTCAAATATGATTTTTGTATATCTCCTGTCCTCATACAGATGGCAGAACCCAGCTCCGGAGTCGGATCGAGCTCCAACTCTGTGCGGTCCATTACTATGCAGCAGGCTCCTCACTCGCCTGGCTCCACCCACTCCGCCGTTTTTCGATCGTCACCTCAACAACAATCGTCTACAAACGGCAACTGCTACCAAATCAGCGGCGCAGGATTTGGAGGAAGTCTTGCAGGATCATATCCTGGTCCGTCTTCCATGATGGCCATGGCTCCCTTACCTTCGCCAAGCTCTCTGACACATGCCCATGCGCGGTTCAGTTACCGCTCGTTACCCTCGTCGAAGGACGTAGTGCTGCCTCCTATAGGAAACATTGATCATGCGACCATGGACCGCAACCAAGATATGCCACAGCTACCGCACATGATTGATTTGGGGAAGGAATTGGCCCATTTCTCAACGACAGTAGCACGAGTGGTTTCGCCGTTGCTCAACAGTCTTGAACAGAATGAACAACAACAGCCGCAACAACCACAGCAGTCGCAAGAGTCGCAACAGCAAGAAGATCTAAGGCAGGAGCAAGACGAGTCAGACAAGCACCAAAAGGATCAAAACGAAACATGCAGCTCGGATGATGTCGAGATCCTGCGGAAGGTTGGACGTGCTTGTTGGGATATCATAGAGACCATTCAGGAGCGAGTGGAGTTGAGCGTTGCGCTCGAGCAAGAGGAGCGAATCCGGGCAGTGGAGGTGGCACAAGGCGCGAATGCTGCAGCCACTGGGTCCTTTGGAGGATCATCGTATGGTCAGGCTGGAGCCCAATCTGGGGTATTTGCAAAGAGCAAGGTCTCGAGAGAAGGGTCGAGGGACGGGGAAGAGTCCTATGTGGTGTATGAGCACTATGATGGGGATCCAGATGCCGAGAGTTTTGATGGATATGTCCGAGGGTACGACAGCGACGAGGAATCATTCGAGCAGCGGTCCGGACATGAACCTTTCTGATCAAATGCTTTCAAGAAAAAACTATACAGCAGATTTACACCTATGACAAGAAAAAAAAAACAGCTACAGCTTCGAAAAGTACAGGAAGAGAAGACAAAAAAATGCATGATTTAAAGAATTTTAAGGCATCTGCCTGTAATGACCATCTACAACAGTTCAAGAACGTGGGCCGTGTTTGAGTGGGTTTATGTCACTATGGGTCGTTTTATAATATGAGGCACAGAGTTTTCAATGCCTCATACTCCGTGAAACCACCTTGAACGCGTAGTTGTACAAGCGTAGAATATCAGCCACAATCGTACTTCTTGATATTCCTAAAAGACGAACTGACGCACTGTACTCTCTTGTAGGATGTGCCATGGAGACCTGCCAATGAGCGAATTGTCATCCACAGGTGCCGCTGAAAGGCGATAGGACGATCATACTACTGCATTCTACTCAGGGTGTAACAATTTCCATACGGTTTGCATGCTCACGCATCTTACTTGACAATGTGGAGTGTACCTGAAGTATACCTCCTTGGTTACCTCGCCCTGCCTCATTCTTGGCGTGGCAGTGCTTTTCGCAACTTATTTTCTTACCTTACTCAAGGGCGAGTACACTGCGGAAAGTTTAAGCAACGCATGCATCCCAGCATTGTTCTCATATCCTTCTTTAGTCTTCCTTTCCTCTTTCCTTCTTAACACAGTACAACTTCCAATCCATTCAAGAAACTCCCCTCACACACCCTATATCTTCAGTGTGGAAGAATTTACCAGTGTCCACCCGTATAGGTCTCTCTTCGTTGTTCAACCCAAGACAGCAATCAAGAATAGATCAGGTACGCATCATCATCATTGCGATGCCATGGATAATAAAAACAAAATCAAAAAAAATCGTAGTTTCTAACGACTTAATGTTCAGGTTACCCGATTCGCAGCGTCCCCACATTCTTTTCTGACAAGCGGATGATCGGCCGCCTTTCTTCTAGAAACCTTGATAACTTTAAGAAAGGTAGGAGTATTCGATGATTCGTTCGACTTTGTATGCTTCCCCCTAGAGCGATCACTCATCAAATCTGTTCTCTTCCGGTGCATTTTGCTGCAGTAGAGCATCTACCATGACCAAGAATTTAAAGGTCACATCACCCGAGCATGATGACCGTGGCGATGACCAATCTCAGCACCTGAGAAAGCGAGACAGATTTTTCAACATGTTTAGATCTGATAAACCTGAGGTTCACCTCAAAACCCGGGACGCTCGGCCCAAGGCAAAGCTCCACCACACCGACCCTGTCAGCATCAAGGCTGGATAAGGCCCTGGCAGTGACCGTTCTAGCATTGCCGTTACTTCACCCGCGACTGAAAAGACAAAGGACCGCTTAGATGTCTTCTTCACGAATGTAGCCAAGCCAACTGTCAAAATCACAGCGCCAGCGTTTGGTGCGCGCATCGACAACACACTTCAGCTTGTATTATGTAGCAGCCTTCTCCCAAAGAACCCAGGCTTGTCCCCGACCGACAAACCGAGCCTTGAAATCGACCCCCTCCAGTTAAAGGACGCCTCACAGGATACAGCTACTGATGATGCGAATCGTGAATGGGTCAAGGCCATTGAACAGAATCCAACTGAACAGAGTCGTGTCCGGTGGTTACTGGGACGCATGGATCTGATAAAGATCTTGAGCATTCTTAGAACACGCCTGCAGCAAACGGACCAGCAATCGACCAAACACCCCTACCACCTCACCCTGGCGGTTTCGCGACTGCTGGATGTCATGGCCAAGCACGAGGTCAAAGATTTAGATCGAGTCGAGGAGCACGAACCACTGAGTGCTGTGTTAAGCAGTCTGCAAGGGAGCTCAGATCCGTTTATGATGTACCAGGCGTCGTACGCATTCCAGGCACTCCAGTGTGTTCCAGACAACGAAACTGCTCTTGCGGCAATCTGGAGTCATTGCTCAGAGTCTTATTTGCATTTCAGGAGTCCTCAATCTGAATCTAAGCGGGTTTCTAGAGGGTCTAGGTCAACTTCAAAAGACAATTGTTGAGACAATCGGGATCGCCAAATTAACGATTGAAAGCGCACGGTCGCTCAGTGACAGTGGAAAGGGAGTGTTTGAGGCCATCAGGGAGGGAGTCAGCACTGGGAACAAGAGAGCGTAGTATCCAGCTATCATTGGAGCTAACGCCTTGGTTCGAGAAGGAAGGCTCGCTGATTTCAAGACGCTTGTACTGGAGGCACCTTGTCGACAAAGTCCTGAGTTTCAGTGGGGGATCTGTCAGTTACTAGGGGAGATTGCGGTGGATTCCATCTGGGATCCTACCATCCGCCGCGAGGCCGTCGACTTCTTGGCTGATCTGTACACCAACGATCCAGAGTGGGGACGAGATGTCAGCGTGAAGTCATGGATCTTGACAATCCTACGCATCATTTCTGAGAACACGGACCAGTTCACCCACGGACCAGCTCTAATCCTGCAGCAGGACATTGACAAGGCTGAAACAGTCCAGTTCTCCAAATCCTACCCGTTGAGACCTCGTTTGCAGGTGCCTGAAGTTTCACCCTTGCTGGCCCGAGTTCAGGAGATCCCTCATGTGGAGCGCGATCTGAATCTAGTCAAAGTCCAGCGGCTAAGGAAATATGATCAAAACGTATATATCTCTCCTCAAGCCAAGGCCGGCCTTCAAGCCTCCGACAAAGAAACAAATCCTCTCATGGATCTGGTCAAGAAGTTCCTGGGCAGTGATGAACAGGTGTTCCTGGTACTAGGCGATTCCGGAGCTGGGAAATCGACATTCAACAGACATCTTGAAAACCAGCTCTGGAAAGAATACACAGTCTGTGGCCCCATACCGCTCTTCATCAATTTACCTGCCGTGGCCGAGAACTATCGGGATATTATTGGTGAACAGTTCGACCAAAAAGTCGACAGCCTCGCGACGAGTGGTAGTCTCCCACGTGGAGTCCATTGCAATCTCTCCGAGCAACTGGCAGATCCCCCACTGAAACTCCGGACTTTCTCGACAGGGTGCCTCCAGTACAAGCCTCTTCAAATCAGCAAGCCTTCCTTCTCGAACCAAGACATTGGCTCCAACGACTGCCGGATACCACGCTCTCTTGTTTCCAGAGCTGACGCCCTCTTTGATGGCCTCAAACACTCCCTTTCCACTATCAATCAGCGATCGTGTGCCTTCAATTGCTGCTTGGGCGATCCCGATTGTGTCGACGATTGTCTTTTGGAGTTGACCTAGACCGTCAAGAAACCCGCTCAGATTCAGATTGAGCACTCCAGAAATGCCGATAAGGCTCTCAGCAACGATTCCAGAATGGCGCATGACGGCTTGGAGAACGGTTTCGTTGTCTGGAACACATTGAAGTGCCTGGAATGCACACGACGCCTGGTATATTAGAAATGGATCTGAGCTCCCTTGCAGACTACTTAACACAGCACCAAGTGGTTCGTGCTGCTCAACTCGATCCAGATCCTTGACCTGGTGCTTGGCCATGACATCCAGCAGCCGTGAGACCGCCAGGGTGAGGTGGTAGGGGTGTTTGGTCGATTGCTGGTCCGTTTGTTGCAGGCGTGTTCTAAGAATGCTCAAGATCTTTATCAGATCATCGGCAACGAGATATCCCTCAGAAGCGCATTGGACTAGCTGGACAAGACCATGGAGCAGATCGACATCCAAGATGACAGCCTTCTCGAACTCGTTGATGAAGCAATTGAGCAACTTGCGGTAGTGCTCACAATCAAGGACAGGTCCGAGGAGAATGACCTCGGAGACAGCGGTGGATCCCTTTAGCGGATCCTTGGCAAACTCCTCAACCATGCGTCCCAGTAACCAGCGGACATGGCTCTGTTCCGTTGGGTTCTGTTCAATGGCCTTGACCCATTCGCGATTCGCATCATCAGTAGGTGCATCCTGCGAGGCGTCCTTTATCTGGAGCTGGTCGATTTCAAAGCTCGATTCGTCGATTGGAGACAGGGCTGGATCTTTTGGGAGAAGGCTGCTACATAAGGCGAGCTGAAGTGTGTTGTCGATGCGTGCGCCAAGCTTTGGCACTACAGTTTTGAAAGCTGGTCTGGCCACATTCGTGGAGAATATATCCAAGCTGACCTTCGCCTTTTTTTCACTCGAGGGTGGAGTAGCTACTTCAATGCTACTGATGGCAGGACTTGAATGGGCACTGGTATGGTCATCTTCAGCCTTGCTGCTGACAGCGTCGGCGTGGGGGATCTTTGCCTCGGGTCGAGCAGCCGAGGGGTTGGCGTGAACCTCGGGCTTTTCAGATCGAAACATGTTGAAAAAATTGTCTCGCTTCCTCATGTGCTGAGACGAGATTGATTTGCTGTCGCCATGGTCATCGTGCTCAGGTACTGAGGCCTTTGATTTTTTGGCCATGATGGATGCCCTACTGTAGTCTTCTACACCGAGAGAGAAGAGTTTTGATGAGCATTTGCCCCGACGGACCCAGCTCAAGATTAACCAAGACTATCTGTTGCTCCTTTCTGATGCTTCTACCTTCAGTGGTTGTCAAGGTATCCGGAAGAGAGGCGCCCAATTATGCACTCTCAGCAGAGTACCTGGGAATACAGCGGGATGGCTATCCAGGACAAAAATTTGTTACAAACTGCAATGCCTTCCTTGTTTTCTTCCGTATCTATGGCCTCTTTAAGAAGATGATGTGTACCTGAGCTCTGTTCTTGATTGCTGTCTTTAGACGGACGAGGGAAGTGCTATGGCAGGCGGACACTTGCAATTTTTCGACGGATGCGATGGGGGATGAGAGAAGGACGCCGATGTTTGGATGGAGCAAAAGGAGTTGTGTTATATGGTGGAAGGAAGAAAATAAGAAAGGAGGGAATACATGTATATGAAGTGTGGGAAACGATGATCGGATGCATGCTTTGCTTGAACCTTTTCACCCGTACTCGCCCTTGTGTAACTTGAGGAGCATCGCTCTCATTGACCAACGAGATCGCATAGCGAACAGCACTGCCACGACAGAATTGATGATGGCCACTACGGAGGTACACTGTTCCTCTCTTCTGTTATGCACGCATGGCAGAGGCCTTATCCTCGATGTTTTTTCGGTTTTTGCTCTATGCTTGGAAAGACACTGCGTTGCTATGCGTCCAGACTGGTTGCATAGAAAACCTTTATATTCGCGCTGCCCTCTTGAAAGGATACACATCTTCGAGGCACTTGGAAGTGCGGCTTGTTTGCGCCGAGGGATAACCTGATCAACGTTTCGCGCCCTGTTTCAGATACGCGACAGCAGTTGACGCGACCTACAAAACATCCGTTGATCATAAACACCCACACACTTCCTCAAGAGATGTCAAAGCTGACGTCGGTTTTAATGGTAGAATTGTGTCAAGTCTGGGTATCAATGGGCTGACATTTCTAATGGCGCTTTTCTGTCAAGATCTTCAGATCCCGGATCACAACAATTCCGCTGCGCATCCCTCTGAACTGGCACTCGACCGTGTCTGCCATACCCAACCGTGTTCTTAGTTTGCCCACTGCCTATCGGACAAAATTCATTTGCGATGATTAGCACTTTTCACAGGCAGATACGCAGACATAAGGTATACACACCCACGGCAAGGAAGGATGGACGCTTGTAAAGCCATTCTTTTCTCTTGCTTACCTCTCTGACCTTGTTCTCGTGTTTGAAACGTAAAAGGTCCCTGAACTCGCTCAGAGAAAGCTCCGTAAAAGTTTCGACCACACTCTGCTCAAGCACCGCTTCCAGCATTGTTTTTGTCGGTGATTCGTCTGGTGTTAACGCATACCCTCTTGCTGTCTTGACGGGGAACAGAAGGATGGGAATGGAGACTGCCTGGGTGGTAAGCGAAAACTTGCCAAGTTTATGAACACGCGCCTAAACATCCAGAGATGGAGAAATGAATTTCATTAGACATCCATTGAACGTCCAAGCAGTCTCGATCCGCACAAAGGAATTAGTGCGCTACTCTTACCCTTGCTTTGACTTCTTCTTTGTTCAGAACATGGCTCTTGACTTGGTCCAGTTCAACTTCAGGTATCGAGCGCGTCTTTTCTACAAGCCCGCCGAAATCGTCGCCGTCTTCAAAGTCAAACTCGAGCAAGGTCTCCTCCTTTTTCACATAAACCAAGGGTTCAGTTGACTGGCCCACTGATTGTACACTGTTCGATCTAGACAGTGAGCGCCGGGCTGAGGAAGAGGACATTGCCGGAATGGGTATTTTTGTGCGGGATAAGAGGGCGCCGTCTTCTGGATCTGCTTTGATTTTCATCTGGTGAATGTCCAATCCTCGAATGTCGCGATCTTTTGTGATGCCTTCAGCGTCGTCTTGGTCATCTTCGTCAGACGACAGGTCAATGACTGCATGGTCGAATGCTCCTTCTCCTTCCTTTGATTTTACTGGCTCCGCTTTGATCTTTGGGTGTGACAGCTCTGGAGACACTGAGCGGACCCTCGAGGAAATGTCATCGTTCTGGTCCTGTCCGAATCGCTGTGAAGTTGCCGCATGTTTTTCCGCTTTCACTACAGGATCAATATTCTGAGTAATGCTGGTATCGTTGTAGCGACTGCTGTCCTTTTCAACTTTGACCTCAAGCTTGACATCCTCCTCGATCCAGTGAGACGTTGAGAAGGACCGAGATCGCCGTCTATTTGAGTATAGATCCTGATCCGTCGATTCACGTTCAGGCGAGACCCGTCTTTTCTTTCCCGCCTCCTTGCCTCTATCATCCTCCCAGTCTGTAGTGTTCTTATGCGAGTCGTTATCACGCCCTGTTGAACCATGGTCAAAGATCGGTGACGGTGGCGGCAGCAATCCATAGTCCTCGTCCAATCCGTTCTCGAATCTCATGTCGGCAGTGTAGGCATCGTCGACCTGGAAATCACGGTCAGGATTCGTCTCCAGGTCCAGTTTGAGGCGAGCCTTTGCCTTCAAAGGGCTGGAAGGCAGTGGTCTCTTTCTGGAATGTGTCCTTGGACTGCCACTTGAAGGAGATGATCCATGACTAAGATCAAAGTAGTCCAATCCAGCGGTGCCACGGCGGGGTTTCTCTGCGTCACTAGCTTCAATGCTCCGACTCCTCTTTTGCGTTCGTCCGTCATCCAGGAATGGGTTGGTTTCCACCTCCCAAGAACCTGCCCTAGGCTTTTCAAGCAGCTGCTGTTGACTCCTCTGATGTTGCGAGTGTGGCGCCCGCAGGCTTGTAGTGCGGCGGGTGAGTAGGCCACGCTTGGCGGGCGACTTTGTCGCTATCAACGGTGGACTGTCTCTCTCTATGCTCTTCTCCTTGTGCTTGTTTGAGCCCTCTATTGATAGCTGGGACATCACTTCCCAGTCCGCGTGGCCGTCCAGACCAATATCATCCAGCTCTAGATCCTGCATCAGGTCCCACTGCGGTTCCTGATCCCTCTGCATCTGGCGATATGTATCCATTTCTTCCTGATGTTGGTTGGATTTTTCCCGCAACGGTGGTGGTTGAGGCGATCTTGAGCTGCGGATCTGTTTGGGCAGGTGTTGAACTTGCGACCGTGCTTCACTTTCTTTCGATGCCAGGAAGGGATTCCTCATTTGCTGTGGGTTGGCCAGGGTAGTGACGGACGGTACAGCGTCAAGGGAGCTCACAGCAGGCTGTGGATTCCTCCAAGCAGAGTTGAACGATGCGCCGCTGGTAGTGTTATTACTGTTGTTTAAACCGCCGTTGGTTCCGATGCCTGGTGCTGTGTTGTGTAGAGTGGGCCTGGCAGTGACCTGGATATCCGATGCAGGCGATATGTTGTTGCTTGTTGCTGGCATTGGATCCAACGGTAAACTATTATATAAGGAACAAACGATTGAGAAAAGCATCTCTACGGTGTTGAGATTGAGCTTCAAGATAATGCCTTGCACACGTACCCTAGCCGTTTCTTCATCTGGTTCATGATCGTCAGTCGCCTCGGATGTTGGTTCATGGAGGCCACTTCACCTCCCAGGAGAGTGGTGTTGCTTCGGAACAACTGAAGCACTCCATGTCGAACCTCGGCGTTCCGAACCCTGAGCTAACACCCATCAGTTAAGGACTGTGAGTAAAACTATGCTGCATATTGACATGGCCCTTTCAAAATCTCTTGTGCTTGCAGTTGTACCTTGGCGCCTAGCTTCATCTCCATCGCTATCCCAGCGATTGGTTCCATCAAAATAGCATTCATCTTCCTGACCCCGTCCGTTACATCCAAGCTGATCATACCCCTGGGCAGCGTCTTCTCAACCAGGAACCCGCCCGGTTGATCCCCTGCAACGCCCACCGCCTCACAAGCTTCAAGCATCTTGAGAGCACTGATACCGATATCCTGGACCTCGAGGATCTGAAGGACCACGCCTCCTCCGCCCGTGCTACCCTCGTCACCCACGTCCTTGAACAGCCGCTGCTTATGAGGGGTGGCGATGGAGCTAGGCAGCATGGGTTTGGGATCGAGGATCCTGAAATCAGCGAGAAGGTACATTTCCCAGGCGAACTGCGCAATGTCCTGTTCGGATGCTGTGGTGGAATTGGCGGCGTTTAGGGTCCGATGAAAGGCTATGCATTGGCGTGTCCATTCGATAGAGGCGTTGACCCCCAGACGCTCGATGGCGTTTCGGACGAGGAGGTCATCGTTGGCCATCCGAGAGAGGAACGGGGCGCCGTGGGCTCGTGCAGAGGGTGAGAGACGTGTCGGGGGACAGAGAGAGAGTGAGCGAGTGTGTGTGAGTGTGTGTGCGCAAGAGAAGGAGAGAGTGAGAGAGACAAAGAACAGAGTGAAGAGGAGACGAATGTGTTGTTATTTGTAAAGAAACGCGCGTGTGTGGTCAGACAGGCACAAAAAAAAAGAATGGTGGCGTTTTTTTATTAATGCAGTGCCAGAGTGTTCCTGGGCAATGACCACGTCCCTTTTTTTCATTTTTTTTTTTTTTATCGTCTCCATTCCACCCTCGTTGTGCTCTGGCAGTACTGCAGACCCGTCATGCCAATGGCCCGCAATGTCTTTGTCACAGTGGGATCAACGCGCTTCGACAAGCTGGTCGCCGTGACATCAGCCCCTTCCTTCCTGCAGCTGGTGCATCAGCTCGGCTACACTCATCTCACTCTGCAGCATGGCAAGAGCCCCATCACCCTCCACACTCCTTCAGCACCGCCGTCGGAGGAAGCACACCTTGCCACATACAGCTACAAGTCATCACTGCAAGAAGACATGGAGAGTGCTGATCTCATTATCAGCCATGCCGGTAACCCTCTTGTCCTTCTTCCTCCTTTCTCCTCTTCCTCTCCACCAGACAGCCCATATCTGTCATGATCCAACTTATATCCCGTCGTTTGTATTCCCACGTCTAGGTTCAGGATCTATCTTGGAGGCTCTCCGGCTAAAGAAAAAACTC
>QZWS01000364.1:0-11920 GCA_004114245.1 Zoopage sp. CT-All
AGAAAATGCCGAGATAGCGCATGGGCATACCTACCGTAGCCACACGACCTGGAACAGGAGGTACATGATAGCTAAGCAGCTTCCCTTGCCTAACCAACTCAAACTACCATGTCTCGGCTCTGTTGGGGCACATTTGGGTTAATATTGTGTTGCCCAATTCCAAACTATATCCAGGACGCTCTCTGGCTATCCATTTCTTTGGGGTCAGAGATAATGGACGTAGTGGCCTAAGTTAGGGGGACTGATATGCTGACCAGCATGTTTACGGGTTTGCATTGGCATCATACAAATCTGGTTGATTAGCATGTCTACAGCCTCTACTGCTATCCAAGAGGGGTCCATGGTCAGCAACCAACAAAATAGTCGGGGGAGATAATGTGCCATGCATTGAGCCTTGACTTCAACGCAATCCAACAAAATGGTCAGGAATGGGGCACGATTTGACCGGGGGATCTCGCATCACCCAGAAAAATGGGTGGTTAACGATGGTTTTCTTTATGCTTTTTTCCCCATTCTTCACCACTTCCTCGCGCTTTAGACTGAAAGAAAACCGTTCGATTGGATTAAAAGCAAATGGTCCAAACTCATCTGATTTCTCCATATTGTCCAAATACACCTTCTCAATAGCCGCATACTCTAACTTCATGCTCTTGTATTTGTCCAGAAGCGGCATCATTAGGGAAGGCTGAAAACCGGAGAAGCAGAACAGTTCATGAAACGGTGGGAGAGTGATAATGGCTTTGGCCGTCGCCACGTTTAGAGCATAGTACTTAGCGAGCGCCTTAAGCCTCGATAGCACTTGCGAATCTCTGGGAAGGTAGATGCACTTGCCGCGTTTCTCATTATAGAGGTTGAGGTCGTCGGACAACATGGTAAAGAGAAATCGAAGCTGATTGAGTGTTTCCTGAGATGGCTCCTTTGGCAGACCGAGCGTGTCCAGCATCTGGAGAGCATCCTTGACTAAAGGATTTTTCATAATGAGGTGCCCAACTGATGGATTGTCCATGGGGTGCATACGGGGGCGTGGCTCCAATTTTTCCAGCCATTCATTGCGATTCAGCGGCGCTTTTTTGATTATCTCATCAGAAGATTTAGGAAGCCGATCATTCAATCCAAGGCTGCTAGCTCCAGCTTTAAGTACCTCCTTGTATTTTTTTGCCTGGAGTTCAAGCGCAGCCTCTCTTTCTTCTGCTCTGCGTGCCACTGCCTGCATTTTCTCTGTTGGCGGCGAATTCTGGATGGTATGACCAGAAATTCTACTGTGTCGAATGCTGCCTGTGGTGCGCGCTCCGGTACTTTCACCACTGGCAGAGACCCCAAACGGGTGGGAGTTGGGGAGGAGGAGCGCGCTAAAGACGATGGTCAGGAGGAGGGCAAATGGCGCTGCAAAGTTGTGCAGCTTTTGTCCACCGCGTATATGCATGATTTCAGGGCAGTACATTGGTCAATTTCGATTGCGACGAGTTGCTGTGGTGCGTCAGTGTGACGGAGATGAGACTTTTTCAAAGAGATTGGGGAGGGGGAAAAAGGCAGTCTTGCATTCAGAGATAATGTTGTTTCAATAAGAGCAGCGGTTTGATCGGACTCAACAGCCTGGAACCCAGAAGAACAAAGTTGCCATCAAGATGATGACATGGCATTAATAATCCGGCAGTATAAAAGGAGAGTGAGCACAACTTGTCTCCTGACAAATACAGAAATTCTATAACCCTGAGCACATTTGAGATCTTACTCAACACAACAGCAGGGGCTGTGAGGCAGTCTGCAAATGGAGACGACCATTGCCTAACAGGCAAATGCATGCACTACCACAACCACACAGTTCTTCAGATGTTTATTGATTGCAATGCCAAAGCCGTCAAATTACCAGAGGTGCATAATGTTGAGAAGCTACTCTTGCAAGGGGTCAGGACTGCTATTAGACTGCTAACTAGTATATTTTGACTTCATCCACTGCACACCCCGCACCCATTGCCATACCTTTTCTACACATAATAGCTAAGTAGCTTCCCTTGCCTAACTAACTCAAGTTATCATGTTCCAGCTCTGCCAGGCACTCAGAAGGGTTGAGAGAACAATATCCAAGTCAAAATTCTAGCACTCGCCAGCATCATCCCAAACCCCACATCCTTTTATCATTGATATCCTTTTTCCGCTTCCTTCAGATCATCGAATATAAAGTCATTGCCCTGTTTGATTTTTAGAAGCAGAGATTGACCAATAGGGGTGTCAATGAATTCAGTCAGATCGGAGGTAGCATCCGACGAGTCAAGACCTGGGTGGAAGTCGACAAGTTCGGATAGGCTATTGAGTACCCATTGTTTTCGAGCCAAGGGGTAGGTAAATTGCGCAAAGGGGGACGGTCTGACCGGGGGCATCCGCATCACCCATTTTTCTGGGGAGTAGATGGAAAAATCCCTTATGATTTCCCCCTTTTTCGTCCTCGTAACCTCGCGCTTTTCATCGAACAAAAACCGCTTGATTGGATTAAAAGCGAGTGGTCCAATCTCATCTGATCTTTTCCTATTGTCTTCGAACGCCTTTTCAATAGCCACACCCTCACTCTCCGATACTTCCCTGTTAATGTACTTGCCTAGAAACCACATCATCGGAAGCTGCTGAAAATTGGAGAAGCAGAACAGTTCATGAAACGGTGGGAGAGTGGCAATGGCTTCGGCGGTCGCCACGTTTAGAGTGTAGTACTTAGCGAGCGCCTTTAGCCTCGACAGCGTGTGCAAATCATTGGGAATGTAGATGCACTTGCCGAGTTCCGGATCATAGAGGTTGAGGTCATCGGACAGCATGAGAAAGAGAAATCGAAGCTGATCGAGTGTTTCCTTAGATGGCTCCTTTGGCAAACCGAGCGTGTCCAACATCTGGAAAGCATCCTTAACGAAAGGACTGTCCACAAGAGGGCCCAACTGAGATTTTGTCCATGGGGGACCCTTAGGACGGCGCATGTTGCCATACAACTGCTCTTTTACCTCTTTGGAATTTGGCGACTCCGCCAGTGATGGCTCACTCCGATTAGGGATTTTATCGTGCCGAGCCATGGCTTTAGGGTTCCGATCATTCCATCCAGGGACAAGTGCAAAGCCACGCTTGTTGGCACTTAACTGCGCTTTTTCAGGCATGCCCTTGTTTGCTTCTGCGTTGCGTGCTGCTGTCTGCATATTCGCTGTTGGTAGCATGGCATGGCCAGAAATTCTACTCTGTTGAACGCTGTCCGTGGTGTGCGCTCCGGTGCTTCCGCGGCTTGCAGAGACCCAAAACGGGCGGGAGTTGGGGAAGAGAAATGAGCCAAAGACGACTGCTAAGAGGACTAATGGTGCTGTAAAGGTGCGCAGTCCTCGTTTATTGCGCATATTCATGATTTCAGGGCAGTACGCAGGTCAGTTTTGATCGTAATGAGTTGCTGTGACGTGGCAGCGTGATGGAGAGGAGACTTCCTTTCAAAGTGGTTGGGGAAGAAAAGGGCAGTCTTGCATTTTTGAGAGAATATGCCATGCATTTGAGCCTTGACTTGAACGCAAGCAACATACTAGTACTGGTCCTAAATAATCGGCCAAGTTAGAAATGTCTTCCCAGGGCCTGGGTTAAATGCTGCCCCACTGCTCCAATAAGGGAAAAGTCACGGCCCCAGGCAGCATGTTGGGTCCGCACTAATGCTGCACTCCTATTTGGCTGCTGGAACCTCGTACCTACGCATTCAAAGTCCAGCCATCAATCCCAGCTGCATTCGAGTTTGAGCATGTAATAGAGTTGTTACCAACACTCACGCTGCCAACTTCATCTCCCTGGTAAATCGACTTGGCTCTATTGAATGGTGTGCGTGATAAGCAGTTGGTGTGAATGGCTGATTGTGACGTTTGACATTCTTATGCAATCAGAGATTCACAGTTTCACTTGTCTAACCAACCCAGACTACCATGTCCTAGCTCTGTCGGGCACTCGCTTGGTGAGCAACTGACCATCATCTTACAGCAAACGTTATATCTGTTCTTTGTGCCACTGCAGTGCGCCGTTTTGCTTGCAAGACGTCCCTTGTCAGATGCATCCAATCAGCAAGAATGGCTATCGGGGTAGCTGGGGGTCCGTCACTTAGGATTCAATTTAGAACGGGGCACTCGTTTGGGCTGATGACGCAATATCCAGTCCCAAATTTTCTTCATGGTCCTATCCGACGTCTCACTCCCTTTCGGCGTCCTGTCATAGTGATAGTTGCTCACTGCTGTCAGAAGATCTCCGAATTGAAATTTGCTGCCAAGTTTGACCGTTGGGAGCAAAGATTGACCAATGCGGGTGAAAAAGAACGCAGCCAGCTTCCTCGCAGTACTACCCAGATCGGAGGCCGCATTCCACGGGTAGTTCAGCATTTGCAGATTAAGATCTGGGCGGAGCTCGACAAGTTCGGATAGACTATTGATGGTCCATTTTTTTCGAGTCAAGGGGTAGGAAGATTGTGCAACGGGGGACGATCTGACCGGGGACTTCCGCTTCACCCATTCTTCTGGGCTGTAGATGATGGTTTTCCTTGTGATTTTTCTCCCAGTTTTCTCCACATCCTCGCTCACTTTAATAAGAGAAAACCGCCTGGCTGGATCAAAAGCGAGGGGTCCAATCTCATCTGATCTGTTTTCATTGTCTTTGAATGCCTGCTTAATAGCCGTATACTCTTTGGCTGTTGACTCCATGTCTATAAATTCGCGCAGAAACCACATCATTGGGAACATCTGATAATCGGAGAAGCAGAACAATTCATGAAACGGTGGGAGAGTAACCATAGCCTCGGCCGTCGCCATAGTTAGAACGCAGTACTTAGCGAGCGTCTTGAGTCTCGACAGTGTGTGCGAATCATCAGGAATGTGGATGCACTTGCCGAGTTCCGGATTATAGAGGTTGAGGTCGTCGGACAACATGAGAAAGAGAAATCGAAGCTGCTTGAGTGTTTCCTGAGATGGCTCCTTTGGCAGACCGAGCGTGTCCAGCATCTGGAGAGCGTCTTTAACTAAAGGATTTTTCATAATGAGGCGCTCAACTGAAAGATTGTCGATGAGGGGGCGTTGAAGATGGCGCATGCCGCCATATAACTGTTCTTTTTCCTGTTTGACCTTGTCCTCTTTTGCTTTGAGTGCCGCTGCATCCTCACGAGGCAGCGGCACCTTCGCCAGTGGTGGTATACTCGGGATGGCACGATCAGCAATTCTATTATGACGAACACTGCCCGTGGTGTGCGCTCCAGGGTTGCTAACTTTAGAGTTACGCTCGTCGGCATTTAACTGTGCTTTTTTGAGTACTTTCCTGTATTCTTTTACCTCGAGTTTATGCGCGGTCTTCTCTGCTCTTAACTTGCGTGCCTCTGCTTTTGCCTTGCGTGCCGCTCTTCTTTCCTTGCGTGCTGCTTCCTCATTGGAACTCATCGGCACTCCTACTGCTGGTGGCATATTCTGCATGACATTAACAGGCTCAATAATGTGCTGGGTACTGCCTGTGGTGTGCTCCCCGATGCTTCCGCCGCTTGCAGAGACACCAAACGGGGAGTTGGGGAAGAGAAGTGCGCTACATACAATGGCTAGGAGGACGAATGATCCGCGTAGATGCATGATTTGGGGGCAATGCAGGGTTGGCTTCGATTTTGAGGAGTTGTTGTGATGCGCAAGTATGACGGGGTGTGTTTTCGAGGGGGTGTTGAGTGCCGGATGACTGGCTTTCTACCTTGGTTACAGCAGGGATGCTACCAGAAAGGTTCTGATTCAACAACACCCGTACACTGCTGGATGCCATTGCTGCTGCACCTTCTTATTGCCTATTAGTGGCGGTTAAGATCCCGTGTTTATGCAAGCAAAGATCTGCCATCCATCACAGCTGTATTTGAGTTTGAGGCAGTGCACTGACCATTGAGTACAATGCTTTCTTTGATATCATAGCCATTCAAACTGCCGACTTCATCTCCCCGATAGATTGCCTTGGCTCTGTTAAATGCTGCATCTGATAAGCAGTTGGTGAGAATGCCTGATTGCGAAGTTTGATATTCTTATGTAATCAGATACACAGTGGCTAGTTGTTTCATTTGCTTAATCAACCCAAGCTACCACGCCTCAGCTCTGTCGGGCACTCATTTGTGTTGGCAGGATCGCAGAAAAGGCCATGTACATTGGGATGCACACCTGTTGGCAGGATCGCAGAAAAGGTAAACCCCTCCTAGACTGCGGTATCCCTACCAGGCTCACTTATACCTATCGCACTATCTCCCAATAATTTGGGTGTACACCGCAATATCAAAGTCCAAATCCTCATCAGGGTCCTCTCCGATGTCATCCCCCTACCCAACAACTTGTCATTATCGCGATATGCGTGCATCGTATTCGTCAGATCCACGAATTGAAATTTGCTGCCAAGTTCGATCGTTTGGAGCAGAGCTTGGCCAATAGGAGTGAATAGAAACGCAATCAGATTGGAGGCAATAGTACTCAGATCAGAGGCAGTTTCCTGCGGGCTAGGACCTGAGTGGAGCTCGACAAGTTCAGATAGACTATTGATTATCCATTTTTTTGGAGCCAGAGGGTCGGGAGATTGCCCAACGGGGAACGAATTGACCGGGAGCTTCCGCATCACCCACTTTTCTGGGCTGTAGATGAAAGTTTTCCTTTTGATTTGTCTCTTGTTTTTCTCCACATACTCGCTCACTTCACTGAACGAAAACCGTTTGGTTAGATCAAAAGCGAATGGCCCAATCTCATCTGATCTCTTCGCATTGTACTTGAACGCCTGCTGAATAGCCGCATACTCCCTAGCCGATGTTTCTATGCCAATATATTCGCGCAGAAACCACATCATTGGGAACATCTGAGGGTCGGAGAAGCAGAACAGTTCATGAAACGGTGGGAGAGTGGCAATGGATTCACTTGACACCATGGTTAGAGCGTAGTACTTAGCGAGCATCTTTAGCCTCGACAGCATGAGCGAATCATCGGGAATATGGATGCATTTGCCGATATTCTTATCATCGAGGTTGAGGTCGTCGGACAGCATGAAATATATATTTCGAAGCTGATTGAGTATTTCCTGAGATGGTTCCCTTGGCAGATCGAGTGTGTCCAACATTTGGAGAGTACGGTCAACTGAAGGACTGTCCACAAGAGGGCGCCCAACTGAATGGTTGTCCATTGGGGGGCGTTGAGGACTGCGCATGAGGGCACGTAGCTCCATTTTCCCCTGCTCGTCCTTGTCCTCTTTTGCCTTGAGTGCTGCAGCTTCATTGGGATGTAACGGCACTTCCACCAGTGATGATTTACTCGGGATGCTATGATCAAGGGTCTCATGGCGAGCGTTCCATCCAAGGCTGCTAGCTTCTGACCTACGCTTGTCGGCACTTAACTGCGCGGCTTTAAGTACAACTTTGTAGTTTTGTACCTCGAGTTCATTCGCGGCCCTCTCAGCTTTTGCCTTGCGTTCCGCTGCTCTTGCTATGCGTGTCTCTTCTTCCCTTGCCTTGCGTGCTGCTCTTCTTTCCTTGCGTGCTGCCTCGTTGGAACTCAGCGGCACTCCCACCGGCGGTGGCATATTCTGCATGGCATGAACAGGCTCGACAGTGTGCTGGGTGCTTCCGCCGCTCGCAGAGACCCCAAACGGACGGGAGTTGGGGAGAAGTGCGCTACAGACGATGGCTAGGAGGACGAATGGTCCGCGTAGATGCATGATTTGGGGGCAGTGCAGGGTTGGTTTCGATTGTGAGGAGTTGTTGTGATGCGCAAGTGTGACGGGGAGGTCTTTTTCGAGGGGGGTGGTGTTGAGCGGGTGACTTGCTTTCTACCTTGTTGCAGCAGGAATGTTGCCAGATCCGTGTACGATGTGCTTTACAGACAAGGAAACACTGGCATTAAAACTGCAATCCTTTGTGCCTCTGGACAACAGAAAGTCATGTCCAAGGCACCACTGGTGTCATCTTCATGCCTATGTTACTGGTTGGATGATGTGCATTAGACATGCCTGGAACAATGGTCAGGGTCAGATGAGAAGAAAACCCTGGTCAGTGTGCCAGTATTACACCCAGAGCTATACCAATGCTTCAGTTTCCAACAACTTATACCCATTTCTGTTATTCTGATTGGCTATGTTAACATATTACTCTTCATCTGCATATTCTGCTGACCTTATTACAATCTAATAGCACTTGTAGGCTGCTGGATGCCATTACTGCTGCACCTTCTTATTGCTTATTAATGGCTGTTGAGACCTCATTCTTAGGCATTCAAAGATCAGCCATCCATCTCTGCTACATTTGAGTTGAGAACAGTGTACTGACCATTGGGTAAATTGTTTCTTTGATATCATAACCCCCCAAGCTGCCAACTTCAGAATGGCTGATCGTGAAGCTTGGTGTTATCATACAACCAGTAATTCACAGTAGCTATGTTGCTTCATTTGCCTATCCAACTCAAGCTACTACGTCCCAGCCCAGACACTCATCAGGGTTGATAATTGTACAACCAAGTCTGAATTTTATCCAGGACATGCTTCGACGTCATCCCCCCTTCCGACTCCGTGTCATCATGATGATATTTACTCACTGCTTTTCCCAGAACCGAGACTTGAAATCTGCTGCCAAGTCTGACCGTTGGGAACACCATTTGACCAATAGGGGTGAAAAGGAACTCAGCCAGCTTTATCGCAGTAGCATCCAGATCGGAAGCAGCATCCCACGGATTGTCCAGCATTTTCAGATGAAGATCTGGGCGGAGGTCGACAAGTTCGGATAGACTATTGATTGTCCATTTTTTTGGAGGCAGGGAGGAGGGAGATTGCGCAACGGGGGATGAAGGCTTCCGCATCACCCACTTTTCTGGGCAGTAGACGAGGATTGTCCTTGTGATCTCGCTCCCATTTTCCTCCACAACCTCGTTATTTTTACCGAGAGAAAAACGTTTGGTTGGGTTAAAAGCGAGTGGTCCAATTTCATCCGATCTGTTCATACGTTTTCTGAATACCTGATCAATAATCTCAAACTCTTCCGCTGTTGACTCTGAGTTGATGAATTCGCGCATAAACCACGTCATTGGAAATGTTTGATGCTCGGGGAAGCAGAACAGTTCATGAAATGGTGGGAGAGCAACAATGGCATCAACCGTCACCATAGTTAGAACGCAGTACTTAGCGAGCGACTTGAGCCTCGACAGCGTGTGCGAATCATCAGGAATATAGATACACTTGCCGAGTTTCTCATCATAGAGGTTGAGGTCATCGGATAGCATGAGAAAGAGAAATCGAAGCTGCTTGCGTGTTTCCTTAGATGGTTCCTTTGGTAGATCGAGCGTGTCCAACATCTGGAAAGCATCTTTAACTAAAGGATTTTTCATAATGAGGCGCTCGACTGAATGGCTGTCTATTGGGGGGCGTTGAAGGTCGGGCATGAGGGCACGTAGCTCCATTTTCCCCTGCTTGTCCTTGTCCTCTTTTGCCTTGAGTGCCGCAGTTTCATTGGGATGTAGCGGCACTTCCACCAGTGATGACTTACTCGAGATGCTCTGCTCAGGGGTTTCATGGCTCTGAGCACGTATTTCATTGTACCGAGCCATGGATTTAGGGTTTCGATCATTCCATCCAGGGACAAGCACACCCTTGAATTCCTTTGTCTCGGGTTTATGCGCGGCCATCCCTTTGTTTTCCTTGCGTGCCGCTATCTTGCTGGATTGCAGCGGCACTCCCACCGGTGGTGCCATACTCTGCATGGCATTAGCAGGCTCGATGGTGTGCTGGCTGCTGCCGGTGGCGTGCGCGCTGGTGTTTCCGGCACTCGCAGTGACCCCAAATGGGCGGGAGTTGGGGAGAAATGCGCTAAAGACGATAGCCAGAAGGGTCAATGGTCCGCGAAGATACATGATTTTGGGGCAATGTGGTGGTTTCGATGTGAGGAGTTGTTGTGATGCGCCAGTATAACGGAGAGGTGTGTATTCTTTTTCCAGGCGAGAGTGATTAGGCAGAGGGCAGTCACCTCCCTCCTCAATGCCGGCTCCTGCCAATCTCGCCGCCCATGGCCAGAAATCTGTGTGCTGGCAACGCAATGCATGCACCCTTGCACGCTTAGGACAGTATCATAAAGATGGGGTCGAGGAGCATGCAGTGTGCAGTGCCTTGGACACAGCTCCTTGGTTGTGCCAAGCTATCAAATTCATTATCTTTAAAAGATACTACTACTCCATAATCTTACTGGATGCACCAAATAAGGTCCTTCTGTTGGCAGGATTGCAGGAAAAGGCGAACAACCCTAGTCTACGATATCTCTGGTGAACTCACTTATACCTATCGCACTTACGATGAAGAGCACTTGCCTGAGATGGCTCAGGAAACACACTCACTTCCCACGCTCTGCGCCATGTCCATCGCCTCAAACTTCCCCCGCGCGCAGCGCAAATACGATGTCATAGTGTGGGGCGCAACCGGATACACCGGCACGCTTGTCGCAAACTACCTTGCGCGGCACCCGGACGCGCCCGTGTGGGCCATTGCCGGTCGCAACGCCGCCAAGCTCGCCGCCCTCAAATCCGAGCTCGTCAAGCTCAACCCAGCCCTCGCATCCTCGCTCGATGTCATTGCCGTGTGGGACTCGAGCGATCCGGGAGAGATGGATGGGATGGTGAGCGAAACGCGGTGCATCATCACCCTCGTTGGACCGTATTTTGCATACGGCAAGGCGCTGGTCGCATCGTGTGTGCGCTGCAACACCGACTACGTTGATCTCACCGGCGAAGTCGACTTCATGCACGACATGGCCGCGCAGTTTCACGATGCGGCGCGGGATGCTGGCGGCCCGATGATTGTCAGTGCCTGTGGGCTGGATGCGCTGCCGTCGGATATCGGCGCCTTCATGGTGTATGACTATGCTCGGCGCCAGTACGGGCCGACTGCGACAGTGGGAAACGTCAAGTATACGATCTACAAGATGCGTGGCGGTATTTCCGGCGGGACGTTTGACACGCTGCGGAAGCAGGGCCAGCGATATGGGCTGTTCTCTGGGCGCTGGATCATGCACCCCTACGTGCTGTGTCCGCCAAGCGCCGTCGCCGAGCTCGCAGACAACCCCGACTTTACACCATCGTGGTATTTTGATCGTGACTTCAATAAACCACAGGGCGCAAGTCCCCTCGCGTTTGCCAACGAACGCGTTGCGCGTCGGTCTGGCGCACTGCTCAACTACGGCCCGCGATTTCGATTCCGCGAGACAATGACGTTCCGCAACACCGTGGCCGCGGCGATATTCACCATTGGTTTTTCGCTATTCTCAAAGCTGATCTATGTTGCGCCGATTCGCTGGATCATCGGAAGGTTTTTCCCGGCCCCGGGCCAGGGTCCGTCCCATGACGCGCTGGTAAATGGCTGGTATGAAGCGCGAATCGTCGGAGAAGTTTACACCGACGGGAGCGACTCTACCGAGCCACCAAAGATTGTGCGCGGGAGGATTGTGATCGAGAGCGACCCAGGCTATCTGGGCACGTCCAAGATGATCGTTGAGGCTGGGCTTGGGCTCGCACTGAATCGCGCCACGACCGAGGGAGTGCTGAATGGGTCCGGCGGCGGAGTAATGCCACCCGCGGCTGCACTGGGTCGCGTGATGGTGGATAGACTGCGCCGGGCTGGATTCAGCATGGAGGTCGGCGAGCATCTTCGCTGGTGAGACAGTGTTTGCAGTTTGTTCTGTACACAATTGGCCAGTTGATGCGACTGAGTGACTGGAATGAAGAGGAGACGGGCTTTGCAACCTGACATCGACTTGCCAAAGCCACATCCGATGACGAGCAATCACTCCACACTTGGTCGCCTGCTGGTGAGCAACCACGCTGTTCTGTTCGCCGGCTGCGGCTTAGTCATCCCGAGCTCCTCCCGCTGCCCGTCGTGCTCCTCCCGCCGCCATCCCTCCTCTCGC
>QZWS01000365.1:0-11890 GCA_004114245.1 Zoopage sp. CT-All
TTTTCCTCTTGTACAAGCCTGATATCTTTTTTTGCGGACACTTGTGCTCATCCGACCATCTGGTCGTTGGCAATAATAATAAAAAAAAAAAAAGCGTTGAAATTCAGGGGAACACAATTCACGCTTAAATTGCAATGGGACGGGGCACACACACATAACCAGGGGAGAGACACCGACCGTTCTTGCGTTTCTTGCGCGCAGAAAAGCACGCAGACATACACGAAGCACGTCCCCCTCCCCATGCAATGCCATGTAGCCCGCCAGGTATCCCACCGCATTCATCTTGCTTGCGCCCCCTCCTGGCTCTCCCTTCGCTTTGTACTCAAACCACATCCCCATCCCTTACTTTTCTGCACTTCATACTTTTTTTTCTGCGCCGTACATGTACGTCCTTGCTTCTGCGTACCCTTCCCTGGCTCTTCCTTGACGCAATTTATCCCTTGCTGTTCGAGATGCAACAGCTTTTTTGTTCGCCCAAATAGCCATGTACGCACGCGCGCGCACAAGTCCGATCGCGTTGTTACCATGTTTTATTTCTATAAGGTCTTTTCGCCTCTCGCCTCTGTCATCACCTATCGTCATCAGCATCAGTCCTGCCGCCATCTGTCCCTTACTCAAGTAGCCCCTTCCTTGCCTTGTTCATCTCTGTCGGCCCGCTGCTGCACTTTTTTTTTTTTTTTTTTTTTTTTTTTTTTTTTTTTTTGTTGTGGTTGGCACTTGCCCATCCTGAGGAACAAAAACACCCTTAGGCTCCTGACGTTCCTTGCCGATTGAATCAGTCCTCCTCCGTGCTTTCCAGCCATCATCTCATCTACTGATCAAGTCCATCTAGGCTCCCGCAGCACCCGCTTTTCCTAAAAGATGCTCATGTCGCTGACGAATCGTCCCACCAGATCCGAATCCTGTCGAGCCTTCTCAATCGTCATCAACAACTTCTTGATGCTGATCGAAAGCTTGGCCTCAATGCCCGATTTGGCCAACGTCGCCATGGCTGTTCTCCGATCCTCATCCGAATTAAACAGCTTCAGGTTCTTGACCACGATGTTCACCTCCTCCAGTGTCCTCAGGTTCTCAATGTACAACTCGGATGAGAACGAGTCCATAAGATCCATCTCCTCAAGCACATGTCGCCGGGTCGTGGTCGTCAGAACAAGCAACCTCCTGCCTTTAGGGGGCTGTTTCTTGAGCAAGACGGCTAGCGCCTGCAAAACCGTGTTCGAGAACCGGGAACCAATCGGGGTATAATCCAGCAATCGCTCAATGTCATCCATCACAATCACACTCAGCGGCGACTTGTACGAATCCTGGAAGACTCGGTGGATGGCGTTCACCTTTTGCAGCTCGTTCATACCAATCATAGACTCGGGAGAGATCAGCTTGATGAACGGGAACTGGGACTCCATCGCCATCGTTGCGGCCAGCGCCGTCTTGCCGGCTCCAGGAGGACCATGCAGCAACAAACTGACAAGAGGTGTGCGTTCGGAATGCTGCACCTGCTCTACCCGCAGTGTTCCCTCTCTCAAAATCTTTTCAATCTGGGCCGAGAAATGGATAATGCCATTGGTAATGCATGAATCAAACTCCTCGTCCGACGATCCGAATGCTGCATGGACCTCGTTTAAGGCTCCCATGAAATCTGCGCGCTGAATCTTCATATTTTCAAGATCGCCCGTCGTGCCTGCCAGTGTGCCGACTTTGACATGGCGATTGAACGCAAAGGAAGTAGCAGACTTGACGAGACCATTGATCTCGGCTCCTGTAAAGTTCTTTGTCAATGCTGCCAGTTCAATCAAATCCACATCAGTGGCCAACAGGTTGTTTTCCAGTGCCTAACAAAACGGAACAGCGTCAGATTGTGTAAACGCCCGTTCTTCCTCCCAAGCCCATCAGATGTTCCTCGTCCACGTTGAAGTCCTTATCAAAAAAGTTACCTTGTGAGTATGGATTTTCAAAATCTGAAGTCTTCCTTGTTCATCGGGCAAGCCAATCTCCATGTGTACTTCCATACGTCCAGGACGCAGCAGGGCCTCGTCAATCATATCCTTCCTGTTGGTCATTCCAATGATCAGGATATTGTTCAGTTGCTCCACACCATCCATCTTGGCCAGAAGCTGATTGACGACCGAATCTCCGACACCTGTGTTGTCGTTCTTGGACCCACGCTGTTTACAGATGGCGTCCAACTCATCAAAGATGATGATATGCAAGCTCGAGTCCTCACCCTTGTCCTTGTACTCGTTCTCGGCATCGATAAACAGCTTACGGATATTCTCCTCGGACTGACCCACAAACTTTGAGAGAACCTCGGGACCGTTGACAATCTTGGGCTCACGTCCGTTCAACATCTTGCCAATCTCACGCGCCATCAAAGTTTTACCCGTTCCGGGAGGTCCGTACAGCAAAATACCCTTGACGTGCTGAATGCCCATCTTCTCGACAATTGAAGGAGGGAAGATGCGGGAAGCGAATGCACGACGGAACATGTTGCTGAACTCGGCGTCCAGTCCTCCGATGCCCATGTCCTCGAACTTGAAATCAGGTTGGATAAGCGTCACCGCTGGCTTACTATGGAGCAAAGTGAAGAATGACAGAAATTTCAAGACACGGTCAGATCCCTGCCTTGGAATACCGCGTGCTCTGGCTGTCATCTGTTACATTGAAAAGTGTCTTACTTTCTAGCAGCACCTCGCAGCTTGATGCTGGAGTCTTGAGCCCTGACAAACTGGACCTGTGTCTGCTGAGTCAAAACACCACGGAAGCCGGTGCGACTTGCTAGAGAGCGACAAATGCGATCCATGGGTGTCAGCTCGCGGCATCAAATCCTGTAGTCCATGGAAACAGACTTCAGCAATAAATTTCTTGCAGCGCATATAAAAACGTACGAAGTTCCTGCCCATCTGGACCCCGTAAGCCGTTCATAAGCATATCCGAACTGACGAGCTCCACCTGCTTGGGTACCAAAATCAGTCTGACATCTTGGAACTCTAGTACCAACGCCTGCTCGATCGCCAGCACTTGATTGTTGAAGATCTAACATATAGCAATACATTGGTCAACTGGATTCCCATGTTCTGTTGTAACAATCGACTGCAGTAGATGTGCACTTACAGTGACAAAGTGGCGGGACATCTCCTTGGCGTCAAATTCTCCACGGAACTCCGTGTTCTTCACCATCAAAGAAACCTAGATCCGCACATGTTAGATACGATGTTAAGCATGGGGACAAGACAAGGCTTTTGAACCAAGATAACCAAGTCGCCAACGAACGCGTCTTCAGCATGAGTGTTACCTCGATTTCAATGTTGGACAGATAAGCGTCAGGTCCATCCATGCTGGGATCGAAAGGCTGGACATCGATCTCCTTGTTGAGCGCGGCATTGATCCACTTTCGCTGAAGATTGCTGAATCCGAGGCACCCTGGCTGAAACGTGTCCTCGAACCTATAGGGAAGCAAGTGACGCAGGGGAGAGGATTAGATACGGTGATAGTAAGAAGGGCACAGAACAAACAAAGAATACACAGATAGAACATTGACCACAGCCAGCTATGACGCTCATGTGGGGGGCACCACGTCAATGAAGAAGCAGGCTAGTCCACAGTAGGCAATGGCTGTGTCATCGATCTAACCCAGCCAGCACTCCTTTTTCTGCTTTTTCTTTCGGTTCTTTCTCTCTCACTTTCCTCGTCTTGAGAACAAGCGATCCAGACTTGAAGACTTACTTGATCGAGAATACAAACTGATGGTCGACAAGGATATAGTGGGTGCTGGAAGGAAAGTCCTGTGAGTTGGCGACCACGTAGTTTGTCAGGGCATAACTCTCGTGCGAGGACTTTGCGGCCCTCATTCTGCGCGAGGGCTGGGGCTGGAAGGGCTGGTGCTGGCTCTGGCGGGGCGCGGGCTGGCCGTAGGTGCTTTGGCTCGAGTACGAGGGCGCAGGCGAGTAGGAGGACTGGGGCTGGTACGAGGGATTGCCGTTGTTGGATGGCCGCAGGGGCATGCGAGGCGGAGGAGGGCCGCCCTGGCTGGGGTTGTTGTACCCACGGTCGTTGGGGTAGTTGCTCATGGCTGGATGTGTCTATGTGTGTGTCTGTGTTGGATGCGAGTGTGTGTATGGAGACAAGTATGGAGACAGGATGGAGTGGCACTGCTGTATTGATGTGTTTGAAGACAAGGATGGGATGCACACAGAAGCACTTGCACTCGACTGGACTGGATGATGCAAAACGTGGACAAACGGGCAACGAGCCATCTCGCATGGGAGTGGGTGGCAGTAGAAGTGGTCACATTTCTGAGCCAAGTCACGTGATATACCTCTTGAACTTTGGTTCCGCGATTCGCCTGTTCCTGCCGAAATGCTGATACTGCATAGCCGAGCTTCACAATGGTTTGTTTTGGAGGAACAGGAGCAACAGATAGAATATCTTTTAACAGCGCATCAAGGCATAAATCTGAAAAGATCTTGGTGTAGTGCCATAACGACGCTGCCAGGGAGGACCTTAATGCATACGATCGAATAGGCAGCAGTTTCTTCTGGACTTTAAACCGTATGTGCTGCGCCCCATGAACGACGACCGCCTACACTCGCAACCTTCCCCCTACCCGCTCCAGTCTTTCAAAGCAGCTCGACAAGGAATTAGTGAAATCGGTCTTTGAAGATATCACTATTGCACCATTGGTTCCATTCTCTCTTGAGAAATTCCGGTTAATGTTCGCCGCAAGATGAGCTAAAGTATGTCGCTAACCGCATCCTGCGAGTCCTCACCATGTTTGATGAACAGAAGAGCTGGAGAACAATGCCAGGTCATTGCGCTTACCTCTGAACGATCATGGACAGATTTCACAATACAAAGAAGCGTTCATACTCACACTGGTGTCAGAGGTATCTAGGAGATGTTGTATTTACAAATTGCACGGCGCGGCGAGTTGTTTGCTAGACGTGCTCTGTGTAACCACGCGTCCTCCGAGATTCCCACCTTTATTGGTGTTGAACAGGAGAGATGAGGTGCACACGCCGGTGGTTGCGTGCGCTGAGTGAATGGCCGGCTATATAAGAAGACTCCTTCCTCCCTGGGTCCCATTTCCCTCCGTCCCCCTCCTCTCCTCCTCCTTCTCCTTCTGTCCCTCACACAATCCTACAGTGAAAAATGAGACTTTTATCACAAGACTCACAATTCTGTCGCTCACCATGGCCACCTCTCTGCTCACGCAGGCTGCCCCTGCTATCGCCAGCATTGACAAGGACGAAGTGTCCGTCGTCAACAACCCTTGGGATTAACAACCCATGAGGCGCTCATTACGTTGTATTACCTGGCAAGAACAGGCGCAGGCGCGCTGTTATAACAATGTATATGAATGTAATGCGTGATCTGCTGTCTGTGCTCATCTTGTTCGCCCGGACAGTCTTAGCGTGCTCTACTATCTACAGTAATACCATACCGCTGTAGCATATGGATCTATACTACCTCACGACGGTCTAAACCCAGCTCCTGTTCCCTATTAGTGGGGGAAGAATCCAACGCTTACTGAGTTCTGCTTCAGTATGATAGGAAGAGCCGACATTGAAGGATCAAAAAGCAACGTCGCTATGAAGCCACAAACCAGTTGTTCCTAAGACACTGAGAAAGTAAGAGTCCCACTCTACCCTCGAATTTTTCTTCAGATCCCCTGAATTTTTTTTTGTGCAACCGGGATGAGGCGAGGTTGAAAGGCGAAGTACAGTAAGCATAGCCTCGAAAGAACCATGCTGTCGACTGTTCTTTCTTCCCACCTCCATACACCTTTCTCCTACAATCGTACACCTTTTCTCCCACACCCATTCACCTTTTCTCCCACAAAACCACTGTTATCATTCCGTTTCTCAACAATTATCTGTGACAAGCCATGCAAGAGACTCAGACGTTCCGCTTAATTGGGAAGCAGAATGTCGAAAAAATTCCGGTCAACCATCATCAAGGGCTGGGCGTTATTTACTGGGACGATCTCAAAGACGTATTTCATGAGGCTGCTTACATTAAGAACGCCGACGTTGTCTTAAGTTTCATGAGATATCCGAATGGAAATAGGTAACAACGAACAATCCGGTTCGATCTCTTTTGCTATATTCATATACTATAATTAATCATGATTAGCGTCTCTGAACTGTAGAATTGTACCTCTTTGCATCAAACACTGTCCGGGTGTAATCTTGGATGTTGTCTTGCACATCACTGCTTCGTCCGCACTTCCTGAATCTTCAACGCAATTTGAACGCTTGGATCACACCAAAGGTCGAGTCAACACATCCGCATATGCATCCACCGATGATAGCTCTCCTTGCGCCGTTCCTATCAAGACATTCATGTTTACAAGGTACTCATCACGATATGGGCAATAGAAGCTTCAAAGGAGTTGTTTGACTATGTTTATCGCCTCAGCTCTCTGACCATTTTTGCTTGTGCAGTCATAGTTCGTTTCGAGGAATCGGCGAAGTCAGTACGAATCATGAGCTGTCTCCACAGAGTGCTGGGAGCGAGTCTACAATAGAACGCTCACGTGGTGCTCTGAACGAGTTTTACACCACTGACAACTATACTATTAGCGAGTCTAATTTGGACCTCGATGCTGCATACACCTTACGCGACCATATGAGAAATGAGACGATAAAAAAGGACGACATCGGAAGGATCCTTGGGAAGATCATTGTATTATCCAACCCGCCCAAGATGGATCTATCAAGACCATGTGTAATTAAGGACCGGGCTAGTACATATTACTGCGACGACACCAACAAACTACAAGGCAGTCTGACTTCTTTTGCAGAAGCTTTATCAAACGCCAATTTTCAACATCTGGAATACAATCAATCGAAAATCCGCTTAATGGATGTTGTCTGTTCAGGATTTGGACTGGTCAATGGTTGTCGTCCATACAGCGAAGAGAGCAATTTAGAAGTTGAGCTGCGATCTTTCCCCACCTTGTCCTATATGCTCAGCAAAGGGTACAAAGTGGTTGTAGTGGATGAGACATTTGCGCCATTTAGGATTAATGGTGGGAGGTTGTATATCGCAAGGTTAACCAAGATTAAGGCGATGCTTTTCTACGGGATGAAGGCTTCAGGCGACTTGCGAGCCAAAAGTGCGTGCTATGTATACACTAGATTGTTTGACGACAGCGAGAGCTTCAACAGAGGTATTTTGTTGGGGATGTTGGAAGACATAGACGAGAAGAGCTTCCACAGATTCATACACACATCCCCTCCAAAACAGCTGGATGGTATCCTCGTGCCTTACTTGGAGGTTTCTTGTCACCTCAACAATTTTTACTACAGCCTTCTTCGGGATGTTAGATATCAGATCAACAACCAGCCATATGCTTTTATCCTTACGACTCTAGCTACGATTCTCGCGTTCCTGTCTGTCATACAGGTGTTACAAAGCGCGAATGTTATTAAACCCATTTCTTAATAAACAACAATACGACTTTTTAAAGTGGGTAGGATGGATCTAAAACCTCTTGATGTGTTTTGCAGGGATAAAAGTGTAAAAACCCTTTTACAGGAACAGACACGCGTCTATCAATTCCTTCTCTGCGGGGAAAACGCATAGCGTGAAAACCCCCACCAAGCTATCTGCTTGTTGCCGTTCTTACAGCTTGCCAGCATGCTTCTTTGAAGCTGGTCTTCTTTTGCTCTTTCTACCCTGACTGGCGTTTTGAACGATCTCTTTTTGCTGAAGCTTGTGTTGTCTAAGCGCTCTCGTTTCTGCCTTTTCTCTCTTCTTAATTTGTTTGGCAATGAGGTGCGGATTGCTTTGCTTTAGACGCTTCCAGTATAGTCTGATCGGGGTGTCTGATTCAAAATAGCGATATGGAATTCGCTGATTGTGCGAAGAGTCGTATCCTTTCCACTTAACTGTGCACTCCACTCCCTCCTCAGAAAGTCATGTCCTGCAATGGCTTCGACTTCGTACGACTCGGCACTAGGAGTATCAAAGCCTGAGTGACGCGTTTAAGTTGTTCTGGAGAATAGTTGCGAGCAAGCGTTTGATTTGTAACATCCATGAGGGTGTAGGAACCATTATCAGAGCGAGATATGACTTTAAATGGGCCATGACACTTAGGCGAGACTGTACTCCTTCGAAGCCCGTTAAAGACATCGTGGTGCCACGATCCAACCTGCCCTCTCTCTCTATCCACATCTGGACCCCTGGTGGAGCATATGTTTAGTGGTCCATCATATTCAACCGACCAGTACAGAATAAAAAAAGTAGGCGTTGCACAGCGTTGATAGGAAATTGAAGTCAGCTGTAGTGGGAGGACCATTTTGCCCAACACTGGCCAATGACTGGGATTCAGGGACAGGTTGACGTTGTGAAATTCTACATGGCTTGGTTGCTATGTTTCATTGCTGCATCTGCGTGTCAAGACGTGATATTTAGTGCCAGCACTGGTAGGAGCCATTCTGCGTCGAGCAGTTCTGGAGGAAAGCATTGTATTTTCCAATGTGGTCCAAGCCGCAGGAGCCGCCGTCATAGCTGCCGCCAGCAACGCCGCAGGCTTTCTTGGTCTTGTTTTGGTCATTACTGCACTTGCACCAGGCGGGCAGGGTCACGGCCTCGGCACCCTGGCTCATGACCACGAGAGCAAGGACGGCGACGATGAAGAATGAAAAGATCTTGTTGAAGGCCATCTAGTAGATGAATGAGCAGAGGTAAGAAGAGTGGGTTGTTAGTGTGGGGATTTTTCCGACCAGTTGGCATGGACATGGAGGCGCGAGATAAAGTTGAAAAGGATGCTGTACTGTGGTATGTGAAGATGTGGATGTCCTGATGACTTGTTGTGAAGAATGAGGTTGGTTGTGCTGATCTCGAGCTCGCTTTTATACCTAAAAGCTCATTTCCTGGGTCTTCTCAACTTTGTACTCTATAAACCCTGACACATTGACACTCATCGCCGACATGGACCTAGATAGCGGAGCCCGATACCCACGCTGAGAAACAGAGTTTGAACGCGAACAAAAGGGACGAGGCGCAATTTTTCTGAACCCGAACCTTCGTAAAAATCGAAGCTTCAACGGGTCCAAACAGCCACCCAGTCTAGGGTTGAGTGATCGGGCTTTTTGCCTCGATGCCCTCCAGCACTGTGAGTAAAGTTGCCGGAAATGATGTAGACTACTCGATAAGTGATGCAGTTATTTTCTGCTACAGAGACCGGCCGCTGTCATCCATGCAAGCTATGATCAGTGCTCAGATGCACTTTACCATGAGGCTGGTGTCTCAGCCATTGCTCCTGAATGGACCTGAAAACTCAGATAGCCTTTTGTCATGTACTGCATATACGTATACACGCCTCGTACAGATGTCATTTTTCCAAGCCGTCCGACTTATCATTGCCTACCTCGCTGAATACTTGCCTTCCGGTTGAGGTTTAACACATGTCATGCTAACTCGCGTCACAACCGCCTTTTTCAGGGCGAAAGAGCTGTTGATTAGGGACGTTTTCTGAAGCTTGAACTCTGTCTCTTACTCTTCGCAGCGCTACCACTACAGACACCGGCGATTTCTATGTGAATTCGGAGGATGCCTCTGAGATTGGATGGGGTACCTGTGGCTACAAAGTGTTGTCGAATGCCTGACAATTCTTTGCTCACGTTGACACCATCCTTGTTCAAGAAACAGCCTCGAAGATCGCTGGAGGTTTCGTTTGATTGTTGTATTGCCTGTTTGATATTTTCGCCATAGAGCTTGACCACGGAACCCTGCTGACAGCGAGGATAGCACCGACAATTCCTCTGACGAGGAGGAAGCCTCTGGCGATGGCTCAACTAGTAGCAACTCTGCTGGCAAGCCTTTGGAGACCATGGAAAAGCTTGATCCGGTGCGAGCCATGAAAAGAGAGCATCCTCTTTCGACCTTGAACGTGGGCACCTTATCAACAAATGTGCAAGGAGCCGTAGAGAACACGCCGCGTGACATCAAACTTAACAGGATTTCGCAGTTTGATTCGGAGCTAAAGTGCATGGAGGTGGCCACCGAGGTGGAGAGCTGCCTCAGAGACGTCTGCAGAATCGCTCATGAGGTCAAACGGAGGTGTCAGCAACTGATGGTTTGTCTGATCGAGTGTAGTGAATCTCAGGATACCATCGAACCAGGAGACAGCAACATTCTTGACCTTTTCTGTCCAAGGATTTCTGCAGCGTCGGCACAGGAGAGCACAGAAGACCCCGATGGGGCCCAGAGCAGTCATGGCCAGCTCTTTACAACACTTGCAACATACCTTTACTCGGGTTCATGTGTATTCTCCCCCACAACCGGCAAGAAAGTCGTAACGCTCATCAATTGGGCTCATGAATTTGATCTTTGCGAGAAGGTTAGGCAGGACAGGATGAAGGTGTTATTGCCATATCCAGCCTCAACTTTCCTGTATCGTGTCGGTTCTGATATGGTCCGAGAGTTCAAGCAGCACTACTGTTGAGGGACAATCAACATACTGGATAAGGTAACTTTGAAACTGCTGTGGTTCGCACCATCGGATGAAAAAATTATTCACATTATTAAACCACCCCACCATGTCCTTTATATATAGGCGTCTAAGAAGCGGCCTAGGCCGGATGTTTCTCTCCAAGTCAATAACAATCTTTCCGCCATTAAGAACTTGCACTTCATCAACAGAGCCAACAAGAGTCGGTACAAGTTGGCGCCCATGTCTGGAGTTGCCACTGGCTTCATCACTCTCTCTGAACAAAATCTCGTTCGCCTGGTTTGGAAACACGAGCTTCTACGAAAAACGCTGTGGGACATGGCCAGGCTTGAATTTCGCACGACATCGTCAGCACAAGATATCTGTGACTGGATCTCCACCAAGGAACCTGGATATCTGATACGGAGATATATTTCTCATGTGGGAAAAGGATGAGATCGATCCGACGGAGACTCCAAGGCTAAAAACAAAGGCCGAACGCACGCGACTCAAAAGTTACAAAGGGCCCATCCGACTATTGTCCATTGAAGAGATACGACAGCACGTCGGACGAGTGCGCGACAACAGCCATATTCGTGATTATGCTGAGCGAGGCTATGTTGCGCATGGATTAATCAGAACCAACGGTCACCGTATTCAAATTCTGGCGTTCAAGCTAAAGAACTTCAGTGTGCTCGATATAAGCCTGTCCCTGAGGATCTTCTACCGCCACATATAACGAGCACCGTTGCAGGCGTGGATTATTCATGGAAAGATGGAAAAAGGAAATCAATTCTAGACATGCGGGTGCGGGATACTTTCTTGCACAATCCAAGGGCCCCAAATTTGATACTTCGGAGTACATCGAGAACCGGGCCATAACAACTCCAAAAGCTGCCCAAAAGCTGCGTCGTGAGTGGGAGGCATGGAAGAACGACCTATCTTCAAGTAAGCACGCAGTCGTCAGTGAGGTTGCGAAGACAGCGAGACCCATGACGGCAACCGACCTGGATAAGTACCATAAAAGTAGGGTTGTCGCGAACAGAGCACTTGCAGTTCTCAAGGCGTCGTCGGAGCAACTTGGGAACGCAGGTAATGAACTCTCATCCAGTCTGGGGGGAGGCCATCGTAAGTGTTGATGTTGGGTAATTTCAAATTTGATTTGAGTACTGTACGTGGGGTGGTCTTGTGGAGCGGAAAGGCTTCATAAGGCTCCTGCTGATGTTAACTTCAAATATTGGAAGAGATAAATCCATTGTAGACGACTTTAATTGAACGGGGTATTGTAAGCAGTAGAGTAGCCTTGTAGTCCAGCAGGCGGATTTTTCGAGGTTAGTGTCAGGGCAACCTGTCAACCTCGAGTAAGACTGTTACTAGTAGCTATTTTCTTGCTACAGGGTCGAATTCTTGCAAATAAAAAAAGAGTATACAGAATTAGTCGTGTACACGCCTACA
>QZWS01000366.1:0-11832 GCA_004114245.1 Zoopage sp. CT-All
GATGAAGGAGATGTGATCGCATGACGGCCTAAGTCGGCACGAGACAGACGCGCTGTTCTGAATAGCTTTGCTCGCCCAGCGGGGAGTCTCCGTAGCGTTATGGCGATGGTGTGCAGGGCGCAATTTGTTTGATCCGGTTCCGTCTGATAAGCTATCGGAGAGGAATGGGAGCGGATGGTGTTGCGCAAATACACTATTTAGCATCGGCATGACTCTGGGGGCTCCCGCTGAGCGAGTCAAGCTATTTAGAATAGCAGGTCTGTCTTTGCTGGCCTATGCCACTATGTTGCTTCAGGCCATTACATTGCTCAGGCCATTATGCTACAGCATAGGCATTAATCTTTTTGTATCCTTATTGAATGCTAAGCAAACCTTACTAGTTATCAGCATTTGTAGCAGCATTATTGTAATATATGGATGGAGTAGTATGCAGTTGAGATTCTGTTTCAGAACTAGGGATCTTCTTGCAATAGAGGGGGAAGAACATGTAATACTGGATAGAATATGGACAGAGATCAGAGTGCAAATAAATAAATAATATTGGCATTATTAAACTCGACTGTCAAAAGCATTCTCCCATTGCTGTCCTGCTTGACACTTTTTTCTGTCACGCTACCACGGCCACACATCGTGGTGCATTCGAAACAAAACTTCACAGTCAGCTCACACCAGACCCTCCATGTCCTCCGCCGCCCGCCGCCCGGCCGCGTCCA
Organism: Zoopage sp. CT-All; assembly: GCA_004114245.1. Classification (NCBI taxonomy): domain Eukaryota; kingdom Fungi; phylum Zoopagomycota; class Zoopagomycetes; order Zoopagales; family Zoopagaceae; genus Zoopage; species Zoopage sp. CT-All. Next base: position 714 of record QZWS01000366.1, read on the forward strand.
CCGCGATGCGTCGCCTCGTCACCGAGTACCGCGAGCTGACGCTGAACCCGCCCGAGGGAATCATTGCAGGGCCCGTGTCCGAGGACAACTATTTCATCTGGGAGGCCATGTACGTCCTCCCCGGCCTCCCATGGCCGCATCCCGCATCCATTCGGTACTGATTGCCACCATTTCATAACACAGTATTGCTGGCCCAGAGGGAACGGCGTACGAGGGCGGTCTGTTCCTCTCCACGCTCACCTTTCCCGCCGACTACCCGCTTAACCCGCCCAAAATGACCTTTACCTCGCCCATGTTCCATCCTAATGTGTACGCCAACGGAGACGTCTGCATCTCGATTCTGCATGCCCCGGGCGACGATCCCATGCAGTACGAGCTGGCGAGTGAGCGGTGGTCGCCCGTGCAGTCTGTGGAGAAGATATTGCTGTCGGTGCTGAGCATGATGGCCGAGCCGAATGTCGAGTCTGGAGCAAATATTGAGGCGTGCAAGGTAAGTGCTGTGCAGGTATGGCGCAGTGCTGATGCAGTGCTGCTGCTGCTGCTACTGCTAGGTCTGGAGAGACAACCGAGCCAAATTCGAGGAGATTGTGAAAGGCTGCGTGCAACGGACGCTGGAGGTGTAGGATGCGATAGGATGGGGTTATTTGCCAGAATGCACTATTCTGGTGGATTGATGCAACACCAGCATTGTCAAGTCGCTACCAACATGGCCCTGGCACGTGCAAATGCACCCATCCTGACGCTGAAGGAGCTCTGCACTCAGAGGATACCAAATGTGCCACTATACAGTTGCACTTGCAAGCTGCTGTGCGCCTGCATAGTAGACTCCAGCCGATGCCATTGCTCCCCCCAAAAGCTGATTCTTGAATTGACTTGCATTTTCTTTGACGGTTTCCAAGGTAATGTCCTTTGCAGCATTCAGCGATGCCCCGGCCTTGTCCGTAAGCGATGCATTTGGATCGGCCATCACGGTGTGGAGATTATGGTGAGCAGCAGCCCTTTCTCGATCCGCGCGGTCAGACGCTGCATCAGCTATGCTAAAATAGCGCTCGGCATGCCCAAAGAAGGGATTATTGCGCTGGGGGTCGAGCTGACTATACGCGCGCCTACGATGCCAACGCTGCATATCGCGCTCAAGCTGGGGGATGCCTGCAGCCAAGGCAAGGCCAGAGAAGGAAGCAAGGGCAAGGATGGGAAGGGCGGTGGCGATGAGAATAGCGCTTTTACGCATGATACGATTTCGATTGTAGTGGCAGTGTGTTTGGACAAGGTGATTGCGGCAGAGTCAAATCCTGTCTCACGACATCGAAATCGCCATGTCCACCATGTCCACGCCCGCCCCCACGTCCGCCTCCATGCCCACCACCTCCACCACCCTTCCACGCCTCGGTGTCTGCGGCGGTGGTCAGCTTGGTCTCATGCTCTCGCGCGCCGCATCGCGCCTCGGCATCGCATCTTCCCTGCACATCCTCGACTCTGATGCCAACGCACCCGCAAAGCGTGTGCTTGCCGGACAGACCCACATCCATGCATCCTTTGATTCCAAGGACGGGATCCACGCGCTGGCGGAAATCGTGGATGTGTTGACCGTGGAGATTGAGCACGTGGATGTGGAGGCGCTGGCAGAGGTGGCATCGCAGGAGGAGGGCCGCATCCGCGTTGAGCCGCATCCGCGCACACTGAGGATCATCCAGGACAAGTACCGCCAGAAGGAGTATCTACGCTTCAACGGCATCCCAGTCGTGGATTTCTCGGTGTGCGCGACGCCCGACGCCGCCATCGTGGATGAGATTGTGGCGGAGCTCGGGCTGCCCGTGGTGGTCAAGGCCCGCCGGTGGTCATACGACGGCCGCGGGAATCGCGTCGCGCACACCACCGAGGAGCTCATCAAGGCCGTTCACGACCTCGGCGGCGGCGTCCCGGACGCTGTGTATGTCGAGCGGTTTGCGTCGTTTGTCAAGGAGCTTTCGTGCATAGTGGTTCGTGCGCGTGACGGCACAGTACAGGCGTACCCCGTCGTGGAGTCGATCCACCACAACGCGGTGCTGCATGCGACGATTGTGCCAGTGACGGACGTCGCCGAGGATGTGATAAGGGAGGCGCAGCGGGTGGCGGAACTCGCGGTGGGCTGTCTGGAAGGGGCGGGTGTGTTTGGCGTTGAAATGTTTCTGCTGCCGACGGCGCTGGCGAGCGGCGACACCGCGGTGGATGATCCCAGGATCGTGGTGAATGAGATTGCGCCGCGGCCACACAATACTGGGCATTACACGATCGAAGCGTGCGATACATCGCAGTTTGAGAACCACTTGCGCGCGGTCCTTGGAATGCCGCTCGGATCGTGCGCGATGCGGGTCCCAGCCGCAGTAATGGTCAACTATCTGGGCAGCGCCGGGTATGATGCCGCGTGCCAGCGTGCGCTGCAGACGCCCGGCGCCGCACTGCACGTGTATGGGAAAGGGTATCGCGAGGGACGAAAGCTGGGGCATGTCACGGTGACTGGGGCCTCGGTGCAGGAGTGTCTCTCCCGTGCGATGCCGCTTGCGGAGCTTGTGGCGCCGACTGCTCCGGCACTCAAGGTCCCCAGCGGGCAGCCTCTGGTTGGGGTGATCATGGGCTCGGACTCTGACCTCCCCACGATGCGTGCGGCCGCCGAGGTCCTGCGCGAGTTTGGCGTGCCCTTTGAGGTGACGATTGTCAGCGCGCACCGCACGCCGGATCGGCTGGTGGCTTACGCACGCACAGCGGTCAGTCGAGGGCTGCGGGTGATTATTGCGGGTGCTGGAGGCGCCGCGCACCTTCCCGGGATGGCAGCCAGCATGACACCGCTGCCAGTGATTGGTGTGCCGGTGATTGGGCGGGTGCTGGATGGGCAGGACGCGTTGATGAGCATTGTGCAGATGCCACGTGGCGTCCCAGTGGCGTGCGTTGCGGTCGGGAATGCCACCAACGCGGGACTCTTGGCGGTGCGCATGCTGGGCGTGGGCGATGCAAAGCTGAGGGCAAGGATGGCCGAGTATCAGGCACGAATGGAGCGCGAGGTGTTGACCAAGGCGGAGCGAATGGAGACTGTGGGCTGGGACGCGTATTGAATGAGATGCACCAATTAATCGATATTGTCAAGCAAACCACACACGCCAACCTAGGCTATGATACCCGCAACAACAGCCGCGAGCAACACCGTTGCGGCCCCAGCCTTGGCAGATTCTACCGCGCCGCTGGGCGACGGGGTCGCGGACTTGGCGCAAGAGCCACCAATGGGCGTCGCGGGCTTGAGTGCCGGGAACGCGGTCGTGTCGTTCGACTTGCCATCCTTGTTCCTTATCTCAAACTGCGGCGAGTAGGCCGCTCCCGAGCGAATGGCGTACAACAGACCCGACGGCAAATCATCCTGAAGCTGGAACCGTACACGCATATCCTTCTCCGAGCATCCCGTGACGATTGTGCCGAGGGTCTGCACGGCCGACGAGTTGCCGTAGACGAGGTCGATGTTGAGGGGCGCGTTGGCAAGGAGCGCGGCGTTGCCGCCCTTGCCCTGCCAGACAATCTCGTATTGCGAGCCGGTGGTCCAGACGGTGCCAGCGGTGGGCTGGGTGAATTCGACGGGGCCGGCGAGAACGGTGGCGGCGGCGGAGGTGAGTGCCAGGAGCAGGAGTGCAGCAGCGGAGGAGCGCATGGTGTGGTAGTAACGGAGATCTAGGTGCTGTGCGCGGAGGGCAGAGAGGTGGATGCGGTCGGTGGAAGCAGCAGGCGGCGAAATGAAAGGCGGCTGCCCGGCGGATATGAAAGCGCCTTATTAAGCACAGCGCCACGTGGTGCGCCAAATCGGTATCGGGGTTGCAGGTGCTGGGGCGCAAGAGCCTGCGGCCAATTAAGGAAGGCGGTTGGGGAGTGTGGGGCGGCCGATGTGCTGATCGCAGTGCAAGAGTGTGGTTTGTTGGAGGCTGCAGATGCAGATCAGCCAGGCATTGCTGAAATGTGTTGCTATAAATGGTTGTGGTGCACATGTCAGAGATGGCTTTGTTTGCTCAACAAATAAACGGTCCTACTGACCCATGTCCACATGGTCATTTGCTCGTCCTCAATATACCTCTGAATGTAGCACCTACATCTTCACAACAATTGCGCAATGCACTTGAGCAAGGGTGGCGACTCTGCTACCCTTGCCAGATCAATCTGCAACTGAGTGGCATTGCAAATACAAATATCACCTCTATCATTTCTACGTGCCAGATGCAGTGCTTGCTCGAAAACTCTCATATGCAGTCAACACAAACTTCCATGGCTGTGCATTTCCCTTCGAGCTTAACTGCCAACATGGAGACAAGTTTCTCCATTGAAAAACCAGCGTTGATAAGGGCAGACAGATCAAAGAATTGCGCGGGTGCCAATGCAGACGAGATGTACTGCGAGGACGCAGACCTGGGTGCAAGCTCGGCCTTATCAATTCCAGCGAGGTCTATATATGAGACCCACGTCGAGTATTCCGTCAATGTGGCAGCGTTTGTATAGGATCGGGGTGTGGACATGCTGCGGTGTGCTTTTTGTTCACGGTGGACCACTCTAGATGAAAACGGCTTGCAACCGTCAGCGCCCTTGCCTCTGCCACCATCGCCTCGACTCCTCGCCTCTACTCCCGCACCCGCCTAGTAATCACCACCACGATGCGCTCTTATACCGCCGCTCTCCTCCTGGCCGCCGTCGCAGCTGCCTCGACCGTCCTCGCCGGCCCCATCTTCTTCACACAGCCCACCCCCGCCACCGTCTGGACCGCCGGCCAGCAGGTGCAGATCTACTGGCAGGGCAAGGACGGCAACTCCGCCACCCTTGCCAACGCTCCCCTCTCCATCGATCTTGTTTACGGCAACTCCAACGCCGTGCAGAGTCTGGGCACGTTGGTCAAAGCGTGCTCGGAGAAGGATGCCAAGGTCGTGTTTACACTGCCTGCGAATCTGCCCTCGGGCAACTTGTACGGGCTCAGGGCCGGGTCGGCGTACTCGCCACAGTTTACCATCTCCGGGCCCGGAACCGCGGGCTCGTCATTCCCTGCGTTCCAGCCTGCGACGGTCAAGTGCGCTGGGGACTCGTCGGGCGCCGAGTCGCTGACAAGCTCGGCCATGTCGGGGCTCGCGCTCGCCGCTGCAGCGTATATGATGGCTTAGAGGCATGGCGGAGTGCTCGAGGCCGTGAAGTTCGCGTCGTAGCTATGTTTGCTAGTCGTAATATCATTTACCAAACACCCGCTCCCATCACTGGCATGAGCATATTTGTGTAGAGATCTCGATACAACAAGGACCCAATGGCAGTGGGGTGAATGTATAGTAGCATCTGCCTTAGGATAAGTGCTCCTCTCTGATTAGCATGGATATCAACCACTAAGCAGCCATCACGGCAACCGTTACAAGGCAAGCGCACAGTCATCGCTACAGGCACATGCATCACCACATGCAGCTGCCGCTGGAGGAGGAGGTTGGTATCGGGCGGATGTTGACTGCGGATCATCAAACAAATGCGTCATCGGCGTTCAGCGCAAATTGTGCCCAACTGCGGCGGGAACCGGATACTTAATTTACTCCCAGCATCACAGCATCCATCCCAACCTAATACTAACATATACCGCCGCTCCTACCACGATGCGTCTTGCTTTCGGCTCAGCACTTGTAGCGTCCTTGCTTATCTCAGAGGCGCTGGCCTCTGCACAGGCCCCGGCCGCCAACACGCCCACCAACACGCCCGCTCCGCCCCCCGCGGCGCTTGGCCCCGAACCAACCGCCTGCAACGGCAAAGCCAGCTCCTGCAAGAAACCATACAACCAAGTCACATATCTGACCTCCAACGATGCGTTTGCTGTTGGCGACACCAGCGTGGTGCGCAACGTCACGCAGCGGCTGACCATGACCGCACAGCTCGCCAACGGCGTGCGGGCGTTTGTGCTGCGCTTCACCCGCCCCTCTGGCAGCGCCACCGGTCCCCCAACGCTGTGTCTGCAGCTATGCGATGTCATGGACGCTGGCGACGCCGCGACAGCGCTGCGGGCAGTCAAAACCTGGATTGATGGCAACACGCAGGAGGTGGTCACCTTTATCGTGCGCAACGAGGGCAAATTCACGCCAAGTGAGATTGCCCAGCCATTCAAAGATGCTGGGTTGGCGGGTCTCGCGTTCAACGGCAAGCCCAGCGTCGCCGACAGCTGGCCCACGCTGGCCGACATGATCAAAACGGGCAAGCGCGTGATGGTCTTTGCCACGGATATCGCTGCCGCTGCAGACGTGCCCTGGATTATGCCGCAGACCGAGTATATGTGGGAGTCGCCGTCGCAGCTCACCAGTGTCCCGGCCACATTCGCCTGCCTCAAGGACCGTCCTACCCTCAGCGCCATTCCAGTCACGCAGTCGCTTTACATGATGAACCATTTTATATTTGACCCGCATGGAACCATCGTTGGAGATCAGTACGTAGTGGGGGATGCCGCTTCCGCGCCGCAGGTCAACGCTGCGACATCAATCGATGGCGGCGTGAAGGAGTGCTTTGTCAAGTGGGGGTTGCGTCCCAACTTTATCGTCTTGAACTTTGTTGACCAAGGCGAAGGACAAAAGGCCGTCTCGAGCATGAACGACAAGAAGATGGGCAATACCGAGGTGGATGGCGATGCCTGGCAAGGCACCGTGGATGGCGCGGCTTCCATTGCGCACGCCACCATCGTAAATATGATTCTCGTGGCCGCGTCGATAGTTTCCATGATGCTGTGAGGTTGGCAGCAGTGTAGTTCACTAATGTAAAAGGTGTAGTTGTGTGAAGCGTATGCAAGACGTAACAGCGCAAGACTCCACTATCAAGCCCAGCCCTGTCTTGGCAAGTCTATATACCTTGCAGTAGCACTCGAGTACAGTCGTTTATGGTTATTATCGGCGTGCAGATGTGCCATCTTGGGAAATCGGGGCAATTTACACACCTACAGCGCAAAATGATAAATTGCTCCCACGGCTTGGTCCAAACTTTGGAATTACACCTCGCCGCGACCGCTTCATCGCCTTGCCGCTGCCCATCTAATTATAAAGGCGGACTTGTACCCGCTTGCTGGTCGTAACATGCTGGAAGGCAGGACGATACGGCACGGAAGCATCGGGCTTGTGCGGCATCGATGCTTCCTTGGCCACCTCTCTTGCATCCTAGCCGTCGCCCTTGCATTCCTTTTTATTGCGCATATTGCATCACAGACCTTATCCACCGTTGATGCATCCGTGACGCTGGTGCAGCCGAAAGCGTCGACGGCAGAGCCCGTTTCCGCCGAGGCGTACGACCTGTTCCGACATCCGTTCCAGCCCACTGGTACCGTGCTCACCGCCACCGTCGCCTCCGTGGAGTTCAACGACGCGTGCAAGCTGGTAAAGCTGAATCCGCTGCCGTCAAATAGATCAGCTGTCGCGCGAGAAACGCTCATGGTGTTGGTGGATTGGAATGAGTCCATCGTGCGTCGACCGTGCGTCGACTTTGCCATGGTGCTCACGAGTCTCGCCGACTACATGGCTGCGAATCCAAATGTCGAGGTCAGCATGATTGCGGCGTTTTACGAACGGAGCTTGCTCGGCATGCCGAATGTGGCCGGTCCCTTCTCCCTGGCTACAGATCAAATTCCATCCGGCGATGGTGTGGCTGTGTCGGGCATCGCTGTGCCCTCGTCGTTTGCTGATGTATTGCTGTCGCGATTGGGGTCGGCCAATGGCACCTCTGTCCAGGTCGTCTTGCGACGTGAGATTGGGCCTTGGAACGAGATGGTCAGCTCCGCCTCGTTCAGCGCGTTTCTCTGGATCTTCTACATTTTGGTATTGATTGGTCCCTTGTGTTCTGCGCTTAGTCGCCTTGTTAGACGGTGGTGACCTTACTCTGCGGAATAATACTGACGGTCCAGCTGTTGCGCTCTCGCTACAAGATGTGGCTCAGCAGCACTGCGAGGCGCTACTTCATTATATTTCGTCTCGATCATGGAATGACGCTGCGGCTGATGGGCATCTTCTACCTTTGCGTTCAGCTGGCTGTAAAGCCATACGAATATCATGGCGATGTCGTGCAAGTGCTCGCCTTTCTTGCTCTACTATGCTCCAACGTCTCCTTACTACTCCTCGAGCTCACATGGACATTTATCGCCAGAAATGTGCGCAAGCGGAAGCGATACATAATTTTTGAATGGTTTCTCTACTTGTTTGGCATTGGACTGCTTACATGGACGATACTGGCATGCTTGTCGATAACGAATTCTCGCGTCATAGCCTTTGCCTACATACCACGCATCGTGGCTGCATTCGTTCTCGCGCCAATCAAAATAATCCAGATGCTCGGATTTATCTACATGGCGAAAGAGTTCTTGGGCGACTTGCACGACCTTGGAATGCAGCCAGAGGCGGTCATTGGCCTCCGCAGGATCACATCGCTCGCCCTCGTAGCCCTTTTCGCCATTGTGCTGCGGTCAGCATCCGATATCGTTGCGATTACGTCGTTTGGCTACACGCCGACTGGCTATATGTGCTGCCAATGGGCTATGCTACTCGCGGGCGTGCTCTTGCATGGCAGCGTATTTGCAGTCCTCGCTGAGCGAGGTCGAAAAAATCCCCAGACAAGCGCCGATACCAACGACAACTCACCTCCATTTCCGGGATCCACGGGCGATAACACGAAGCGTTTTAGCGGTTCGCAGTATTCAGGTTCTGCTTCGCTGACGGCACTATCGGACTCGGAGCAATCGTTCAAAATCGGACTTTATGGCGGACCAAAACGAAACAGTGGGTCTGACATGCCGCGAACATCGACGTTGATACGACCAGAAAGACAGGCCTCCACTTTTACTCAAGATGGCTCGGAAGGAATTACCAACGTCGCTGGCGACGGCCCGGCTCTTCTGCCCATAACCAGCTCACAGGGATCAGCCGCAATGGCCCACCGATCGCCACTGATGGCGAAGGAAGGCTCATACATTGCATTTCCAATGTCTCACGGTAGCACACCTGGCTTTCCCGACATGGCTCAAGCAGAGCTTCCGCTGTTTAAGTATAGTACCATCCATTCTCCAGCGATTGCTGGTCTCGCTTCAAGACCGCCGCTGATTACCAGAAGATCATCCGCAAGTGTTTCCCAGAGGATCGAATCGATGCTAACGCAGGATGCGCAAGCTACCGGACCAGCCATTAAATGGGCGCAGCCTGGAGACAGCAGACCTGGAACACCGTTTGTCGATTTTTCGCAAGCTGCTTCGGAGCGCTTCGCATCAAGTGTTGAAAGCAATGGCACTTTCTATGGAACACGCGGGCGTGGCCTGAGCTTTACGGCGGCTACAGACATGTCCTGGCGAACAACAAACACGATGGTGTCGATTGTGGCGTCATCATTGGGTGCTGAGCAAACCACATCCAGCCAACTGGCGCATGGCTGTATGGACGAGAAGACTCCCTGAGTCGCATGTAGGCATGATAGCATTGTACGTTGGAGAAAGTAATATTGATCATTTGTACCTTGCACAATAGTGTACTTGTTGGAGGAAGTGGCGGAAGAAATATTTTATTCAAGGCCATGTGGCCATCGCAGACTTTTATATGCCAGCATTCCAAGGTACAGCTGTCATATTCCAACAGTACTTGCTGTCGTATTGTCCATAGAATGATGATATGTCAGGGAGATGCTGTGTCAGGGAGATGCTGTGTCACGGAGATTAAAACTAGACTATTTGTGCAACACCATTGGATAAACAAGGGATTGTGTCCAAGGCACTGCTGGTATCATATTCAAGCTCATCTACTTTCTGCTCCCTAATCAGCTATGTTTGTATATCAAAATAGTATCACTCTGAATCTGCATTTCTTCTGACTACATTACAACCCAGTAACACATGAGAAAGCAATTTTTAAAACAAATTTGGGTATGTAAGATAGTATTGAGGATAAGTTTTCAAAATGCAGTACTCTATGTGTATGGGGATGGGAATTTGACTGTGCTGCCACATGGCTGTCAGTCTGACCACAGTGGCATGGCTCAAGGCTGCTAATCTCACAATTACTATTGTCCAACTGTGGGGTTTGGTGAAGAGGAGAGCAGTGGAGAAGGTGGAGGGGGGACCAAGGATCTACGGAACTTAATGTATTGTTGTAAATAGAAAAAAGACTGCTCTCCAGCTGTCTATCTGCTCCACACCAACCATTGCCTCTGCAATACATATACCTCTACAGCAATAAATGTAGAAAGGTGTGGCGGGATGCAGAGATATTCAGCTTCAGTGATGGTATTGAGACCAGTTATAGTGAGGTATAATAAGGGTGATTATAGAATGAGGACGGGGGCAGAGGAAGAAGAAAAAAAGAAAGTATTATTTAGTAGACCATGTGGTCAATGTAGCCATCTATACCCTATCATTCAAAGGTGCAGCTGCTCATTTCCAACAATAAATCATAAGAAACTATGCTCTTCCGCTCCTCATCTATTATGCTTGTCACCCTCACTGCCATCTGCATCATTATCTTGGCCAATGCCAGCAGCCTTGGCAACACCAGACCACATGTATAACCTGATCAAGATCACCAAAAAAGGTTAAGAGCCATGAGACATGCAGTGTGATGACCAAATAAGGAGAGATCAGAGGCAAGCAGAGGAGAGAGGCAGAGGCAGAGACAGAGGCAGGACCAAGAGGCTGTATTTGGCGCAACACTGGTGTTGGCACAATAAGGAAAAAAGTGAGTGCCAACCAAACTGGGCTAGACTGTTACCCTCAATATCAACGGCATCGGTGCCGAGACGGTATCTCGCCGTTCTCCTCTCTTTTCTACCATCATCTCTCTTAAACTTGACATTCTCTGCCTTCAAGACGTGTGATTAGGATCCGCGACGGCGGCCGATCGGTTTCGTCGCATGTTCCCGGGCGCTGCGTTCACGGCACACTGCGCCATCATCCCCCTTCACTCCTCCGTAACGATTCAACATTCCACCTGCTACAACTTCAACAGCCCGGACGATGAGCAAGGGCGTATATTACAAGCACACATCACCTTTGGACAAGCCCTAGTGGTCGACGTTCTTTGTATCTACGCGCCGGTCAACAATCGCGACGGCCGACGCACCCGGTTCCACGAGCAGCTGGCAG
>QZWS01000367.1:0-11778 GCA_004114245.1 Zoopage sp. CT-All
CCCTTCCACGCCGTCATTCACTTTGCAGCGCTCAAGTCGGTTGGCGACTCGATGCGGGAGCCGCTGACATACTACCAGAACAACGTTGTCGGGACGCTGATGCTGCTGCAGGCCATGGCCAAGCACCACTGCTTCCGCCTCGTCGTGTCCAGCTCCGCGGTCGTCTACAGCGGCACCCCGCTGCCCACGCCGTATGTGGAGGACGAGGCCGGTGCCGGGGAAATCGCCAACCCGTATGGGCGGACAAAGTGGTTCATGGAACAGGCGTGCCGCGACGCATGCCGCGCGGATCCTCGCTGGCGGATCATCGCGCTCCGGTACTTCAACCCCGCCGGAGCGCATACAAGCGGGCTGATTGGCGAGGATCCCAACGGCGTTCCGGCGAATCTGTGCCCGTATGTGGTGCAGGTCGCGGTTGGGAAGCGTCCGTGTGTGCGCGTGTTTGGCGACGACTACGCCACCAAGGATGGGACCGGCGTGCGGGACTTTCTCCATGTGATGGATCTCGCGCGCGGGCACATCGCTGCGCTCCGACACCTCGACGCCTTGTCCGACGGCCTTGCTAATGGCGACGGCGACTCCCACGGCGACTCCCACGGCGGCTTTCGGGCCTACAATCTCGGCACCGGCACCGGATACTCGGTCTTGGACATCATCCGTGCCATGTCAAAGTCGTGTGGCCGTGAGCTGCCCTACGAGATCCTGGATCGCCGACCCGGGGATGTAGCCGTATCGATGGCGCATCCGGGGCGTGCGGAGCGCGAATTAGGATGGAAGGCGGAGAAGGGGCTCGATGTGATGTGCGCAGACCTGTGGCGGTGGCAATCCATGAACCCCAATGGATACCTGCATCGTGAATGAGACGAGGCGCGCGACGATAGATGGCGAAGCAGCGACGACGAGTATTTTTAATATTATTGCAGGATGACAATGCTACCGTTTTCAAGGTGCTGGTGCGAACCTCCGGCATCCAGGTCCACGTGCGACTCCTTCCAGCGGATCTAAACCGTGTGCCCGCATTTCACTGCTGCAATGAACAGCTGCTGCCCTCAAGTCGATATCATCGGGGGGATGCTAGTGTCGTCTTCTGCCAATCAACCCACTTGCCACCGACTCTCATGTCGCGCTCGCCCCGAGGCCGTCGCGCCCCGTCCGTCTCGCGATCCAGGCAAGCAGCCTACCCCGGCAACCAGCATCCTCACCCGTTGTAGATCCCGGTCGAGGTCGGCCGGGGAGCAGATGTCGCCGCGGTGGAAGTCGACACTCTTGCCGGTGATTTTCTCCACGCGCCGCAGCGACTCTGCGCATCAGCACAGCAGGTTAGCAGTTCACGTGGGATGGACGGGCTTGCCTTGGGTGGAGTTGCAGAGGTTGTCGAACACGACGAGCTTGGCGTCGTGCATGTCGGCGGCCTCCAACAGCTCCAGCACCGTGTGCGAGCCGATGTAGCCCGCGCCACCGGTCAACAAGATATAGCGGTGCTGGTGGCGGTTATCGGAGCCGTTGGAGACGGGCACGGGGGCGGCGACATGCATGGAGGAGGGGAGTAGGCGGGAGACGAATATCGGGATATAGGGGTTCGTGTGCCAAGCAGACAGCGCAGCATGGCTGTGGTCGTTGACGTGCGCCTCCGCGGCTGCTTGACCGCGGCGTGCATGCCAGCCACTTTGCATAAGGCTACTAGCGAGTCGCGGATCGACCTCTCTTGTCGAACTACTAGCTCTTTCTGGAGCACCCCAGTGGACTGGTCCAGGACTTGCAATGGCTTCAATGTAGTGGTAATGTAGCGACTGGCATGCTGGCCGCGGCAGTTTTCTTTTCACCGTGTTGATCAGCATGTCTACAGACTCTACTGCAACCCAGAAGGGGTTCATGGTCGGCAACCAACAGCCTCATCACCAACAGCCTCATTCTCAATGTGCACAAGGCATCCTCATGCAGTGCCTGGCAATCCTTGAGGCTCTCAGTTTGTGGTTCAGTGGTTAAAGCCGTTTTCGGGCCGTTTGCCTATATTTTCAGATATTAAATAAAATCGATACTTGTACCGCACTACCCCAGTCCCGATTAAGGGGGTTGGGTTGGCGGGAACCACATCACCACAGACTGTTCGCCGAGGATCGGATAGTCCTCACTGCAGATTTCCCTCGGCTTCGTCGTCCGTTGAGGGCGCGCAAACACGGCTATTTATGGCGACAATCAATTAATTTATGCCCATGAAGGAACTGGCCTTACCAACATACCCAACCCTCTACATCATCGCCGCGTCGTCCCGCGCGCCCCGCCCTCTCCTCCATGCTCGCCGCATCGCGCATATTCGGGCAGACCCGGCACCAGCGCGCGCTCTTCGCCGTCGTCCTTGCCGAAGCCCTCATCGTCATCACCCTCCAGGCCGTCGTCTACGCCCGCCTGCTGGCCATCGACTGCTGGGCCCTCGTCACAGGATCCCGCGGCCTGCCCGTCTACCTCATCCTCTTCATCACCGCCCAGGTCTTCTCCATCGCGCTCGTCGCCGATGCGTTGATGGCCCAAAACACCATCCAGCTGCTCGGATTCTGCTTCTTCAATCTCTGCTGCTTGGTGTACGCCGTGCTGCAGATCTCGCAGCTGCGGATTGCCCTGGGCATGTATTTGGATTCGGTGGCGCTGGCGTGGGAGGACGATACGCCGCAGATTTTGGATGCGTTTTCGACGCTGACCAAGTACATTGTCGCTGTGTGCGTGGTGATTGCCGTGTGCCAGGTCGTGTACGCGTATCTCGCGGTCAAGCTGTACAAGGAGTTTGGCTGGACGGTGTATAAAAAGATTGGCGCTGATCTCCAGAAGAAGCGTATGCTCGCTCCTCGCTGTCGACGCTTACCCCTGTCTAGATATGTACAGGTCGTATCACATCTTTATGATGCTGCTCAAGCTCGACTTTTTCTTCATCTTTGGCTTTGCCATCCAGCTCATGATGCTGGTGCTGCGCAACGATGACGTCGAAAAGGCCCTGACGATCGCCGCTCTGCCCATCATCCTCATCGTTCTGCTCGGCGCCATTTACGCGGTGCGCAACGAGATTCGCACCTACATGGTCTTCTTCGTGGCCTGCCTCCTCCTCGCCATCGCCTACTTCCTGTTCGAGATCATCAAGATGTACAGCGATCCGACGCTCCACGACCATAACTCTCGATATTTTGGCGTGAGCATCTACCTCACTGTGTTTGCCCTGCTCGCGCTCATCATGATCCTTGCGACGCTTGTATACTCGGTCATATGCTATCGGAATTTCGGGAAAGGGCTTAAGCCGTTCCACATGCGGCGTCTGTCCATTCGCGAGACCCGTGAAGCTGGCATTGGTGATGCTGGCAATGGCGGCGGACCGAGGCTGGTGCTGGAGGATAACGAATACGACTTGCCGCCCAATGCCAGTGGCTGGGAATACGGGGGCGAGGAGACCACAGTGGAGACACACGCGGTGTCAAAGTCGGAAAAAATAGATAATATGCCGCCGCCGTCGTTTGATGCCGCGATGCGACAATCTGGCGGCGTACTACATCAGGCAGATAGCCCCACGAATGTTTATAGTAAATAAGGGGATACTCTGTCTTAGAGTTTAATATATGGACATATAATCAGCTAGTGTGATGTGATGGGTTGGCAGCCGACAGATGCTTATCCGGGTTAGCAAAGCAATAGGCAAATGATGTGGTGCTTGGCAGTACACATTGTTCTGTCTACAGCTTGGTGTCCTGTGTGGCAGGACCACTGGGATCTTGGTCAGATGAGCTAATCAGGAACTTGCATGCTTGACCAGACTCTTTACAATTATCTAGTTGTTCTAGCCATCTATAGCAAATGCCATGGAGCTAATTATGCATACATGTATCAGCATAATATAAGCATTGTCTGATGAGGCATGTCATGGTAAGCATGAACTGGTATAAAAGGAATGTCCTGTAACCTAACATTCCCTTATTCAAGCCACTGACAATTCCCAACAATTGATCCTTTCCAACTGTAATCAATATACCATGATGGCCACCTTGTCATATGTGTGCAGAGATTGATGCTTATGCAACTCTGTACGGGTTATTTCGATGAATGCATTTGCAGTAGCCCTCATGCTAACTACCCCGTAATAAGCGAATTCAAATTACCACATGCCCGCCATATAAGCCCGATACTAGCGTCAGTACTGGCAGCGACGTCAGATCGGTAACTCCAGCATATGCTAGGAACGTTCCAAGTGTCTGACCTGGCTTCATCACATAGCGATGCCCTATGATTTGCTTCGTCTTGTTGTTGAGCTTTTTGACCTCCACCATAATCGATGAATGGTCCCATACTTTAGGCGATATGCCAAGCTTCAGCTCAGTTGCAAGGTAGCGCCGACATTTGCCTAGTACTGTTTGGAGGGTCCAATCGAGACCGAGCTCAACCTTAACCTTCGTTGCCATTTCTCCCGGTTGTGAGGCAAAAATAAACTCGCGATAGCTATGGGTTGGTACTGAAGATTTGCCAGTGATGGCGCCAGAGGAGATAGCTGGAATGGGTGTATTGGGGCGACTAGGCGCATCTGACTCGCGTCTCAAGGAGGGCGAGGATACCAAGGGACGACTGGGCGGAGAGGCATCTATCAAGGAGCCACTAGACTGAGGGGAGTTTGAATCGCGTCCCGAGGCATGAGAGGATGTCAAGGAGGCACTTGACGGAGGAGAATCTGTGGGGGAGCCACTAGATGGAGAGGCATTCGAGGACGTCAAGGAGCGCGGAGTGACATCTGAACCATGCTCGTGCCCCGAGGCATTCGAGGGCGGAGTGACATCTGAGCCATGCCCGTACCCGGAGGCATGCGAGGACGAGGGAACCATTAGCAGGCAGGCGGCAACGGCGAGCACTGCTGCCATTGAGGAGATGCGTGAGATGTGCAGCATGATGTTTTGCAGTGAGTTGTTGATGAATTGTGCGGGAGTTGTGCGGAAGTTGTGCGGGATCGATTGTCAGATTTCTCGGTTGAGGAAAAAGAGCCATGTGGCTGTTGCTCTGCCTGGGACATCACTGTTGGCTGGGAAATACTCTCTCTCTTGAACTCATCGAATTTCAATGGCTGACGATGCACCACCAGCAGAGAGCCGGAAGCAGTCTAAAGGCTGCTGACACTGGGCTCCGTCCTCGGCCGCGACCACACACTCTAATGGGTACTGTGTCAAGAATATCCATATCAACAAGCGCTTGCACTAAGGATCAACATCACGGGCTCTCGCGGTCGACGAAAACTCTTCCCAGCTGCCTCTTGCCAAGCTGGCGCCACCAACAGCACCGCCCTTGTCACCCTCCACGTCTCGCAGCAGCTCGTTCTCAAATAAAAGATCGCCGCCGCCATCGCTGTCGCTTTCAAACTCGCTCGCTCCTTCCTCTCCAAATGCTTCTAATAGCTCTTTAGACGACACCAATCGCCGAGCAGTGCCGCCGTCTTTGCCAAAGTCACCGAGCGGATGAAACTCGTACCCGGGCCGGCCTCTCCTTCTACTTCTGACAACAAGGAAGACGCCAAGAAATGTCAACAGGACAGTGAGAGCGCCAAGGGCCGCAAATGCTGCGAGGTGTCCCGTGCCTTCGGGTGTGGAGGGTACCAGGGTGCCTTCTGCTGCCTTATCTGCGACTACATCACTGAGGTCTGTCGGAAACGGTCCATAAGAAATGGCAAAAGTAGTGCTCGATATCGGCGATGCTAGCGTCGAAGAAGGATTGATGCTGGTGGTATGCTCCGCTGGTGGTGGATTTAGGGTGCTCAGTGGTTTCGCCGACAATGTTGTTGCCAATTCATGTGATGTCGTCGTAGCGCGCACTTCAGTATCCGACTTTGTCGGCGGGAGTGGAATGACGCCGTGGATGGCAGTGGTGGCTTCTTTCTCCGTCACGATCGGCTCGTCTTCTAGATGCACAGGACGCGGCTTGGTAATTTTCGATGGAGCTGTAATGCTGACATCCTTTTCGCCGTGATGATCGTTGACGGGTGAAGTAGCAGGCGCCTCCACGACAGCCTCGCCCCACAATTTGATGCTCCAGTCACCAAATGACCCAGTCAGCCGAGAATTCTTCCTGTCCACCACATTCAGCGTCCATGGTCCGGGAATAGCCTCGTTCCAGTGAACGACAGTCAGGAAGGTCCAATTTTTGAACCCGTCCGGGCTTTCATCGTATTGTCGACCTGGCGCAAGCGTGGAAACAACGTTTTTGGGGCTGATTAAGTGAACTTCCACATCGCCGCGCCGTTGATGGCGGATGTTCACAGTGACGGTTATATGCTCTAGCCGCTTGATATGCGCATTATGTATGTGCTCGTTCGTGACGGTAACGGTGCTGTTCACGCCGTACGGGTTGGACGGGATCTTGGCGTTGACAGTGACTGGGCCGAGCTGAACCCACACCTGCGGTCCGACGTTGACAAACGTTTTCGCATGCTCCACCATTCTGGCATTGTGCGGTTAGAATGGAATAGCCAAGCATGGGCAACAAACTTGTGAGCATCGACCTTGCCAAAACCGAACTTGTGGTTATAAACACGCCCGGCTGCTACGGGCTGCCAGCCAATATCGTCGAGGCTGAACGGCTGAGCGGTCTCAACTAGTATATGCTGGGCATCACGCCAGGTTATATCTGGCCTAGAGAACCATGGAGACATGCATGGCATTGAACGCTTCGCTTACCGAATCTGAAGAATAAGCGCATATATCCCAGAGACTAGCGGGGCGGCGGCAGACGTGCCTCCGTGGTTGCCAGCACACTTGCTCACTCCAACGTCCGTGGTGTACTAGCAATGCAGGGGTTACTATTGCGTGCATGAACAGAGTCGGTGGTTACGATGTATGAGCCACCACCGCTGCTATACGCGACGGAGAATAATGCTGAACAGTTCTCCGAGTACGATGGATGCGCATTCGTTCGATCGATGGCGCCAATTGTCATCGTGTACAGCGAATTCGTGTATCCTATCCAACAGATCACCAAGACAGGCATAAGAGCATGTATCAAACCATCGTAATTGCAGTTGTCGTCGTGCCGTCCGCCATTGCCGCTCGCAAACACGTACAGGATCCCTTTTCCGTCTCTGCCCTTCTCAATGCCGCGCAGAAATGCCTTCCTGACGATATCGCTTGGCGCATCCATAGCCTGCCCGTCATCAGGCGGGCCCCACGAACAACTATATATCTGATTATACTTTGAGCCATAGTACAGCGACAGCGCCTCATCGGCGAGGGTGAGGTCGCCAGAGAGAATTCGAATGGCCGAGACCTTGGCGTCGTAGGCGACCCCAACGCCGCAGATATCGTTCCGAACCGCGGCGATTTCACCAGCGCATCGCGTCCCATGGATGTCCTCGGCCATCATGGGTCGTGGCAGCGCAACGTGGTCGTTGAAGTCGTACGACCCGGGAGCGAACTAGCACATCAGCGTCAATGGTGAAACAGAGGCGCGCCAGCGCATGTGCGTTACAAAATTGTCCTTGAGATCCTCGCTGTCGAAATCCAATCCGTCATCCACGATGCACACCGTCACGCCCTTACCCGTGATGCCCTGCAGCCACACGCCAGTGACATTCAAATCGTTGCCCGGCTGCTCGGGGTTGTCGAGATGCCACTGGCGCGCGAACCCGGGATCCCATAGCCGCAGTGCCGATTGGACATCCACGGCCGGGATGATGCCACGTCGATGTAGTCTGCCACGTGTGGGAACCTGCTTCTCGATGTGGCGGATGCCGTTGACGGTGATGGCGTCGCGGGTCAGCAGACGGTGGGAGTGCGCCCGCTCGCGCATCTGCCGGACCCTCTCCATCAGCACATCATTATCATCTCCATCCACGCTTGATATGCTGTGACGACGGATGCGGAAGAGGTGGTAGTTTGGGATGTCCCCGATTGGCCCAATATGGCGCACACCGAGAGTGTCCTGGACGAGCGACGGGGGCAGCGCATCATCGAGATCGATTGCGTAGTAGTGGAATGCGTCGTGCTGCTGAATGTGGTAGGGCTGGCCGTCGGGGAGCGTGGTGAATGCGATATGATCGGTGTCGGGGAGCATCGCGAAAGGCGGGATGGAGTAGTGCTATGCGGTGCCACCCACTCAACTATAGTTGGCCACTAGGCAGATGCAAATAGAGTACTGGACCCCACACAGCTAGGCGGTGGACGACAGCAGGACGGTGAAGAGGCTGCTGCAGTCAAAGCTATGGCGCGAGGCGTCCTCCGCGCCGAATGCCTCGGCATGGTTAAGCCAGTGGGCGCCATCAAAGGTGGCAATCGAGCGGACATCGCAGTGATCGACGCAGTGGTAGGACGGTGACGATATCTAGAAGCCCACTGTCAGGCGATCCAATTGGAAGGATACATACAGAGAGCGACATGGTGATGATCTTGGCGCAGTCGAGCGCTGTAGGCAACAGCTTTGCTATCTTGGATGGCGGGATGTTCCGAGTGGCTAGCCGTTTAATTGAGTTTGTCGCGCTGCTTGTCGCACCTGCTGAAGACGCTGGCGCGAAAGCGACTTCGGAGGGCTTGGAATCCAAGCTATCGATGGATGCAGCATTGACTTGTCGAGGCAGGTTCTCTTTGCCCTTTCCCACAATGGCTGTCAGCTCTTCGATCTGGTCCTTTTTTTGAGACGACGAGACAGACCCTGACGGAGCATTGAGATCTGCTGCTATCGCCCCAGACATTGGTGTCCCTATACAAGAGGAGTCCGCCGGCTTAGCCCTACTCTTTCCGCCCAGACCTCGCAGCACTAACGGTTTTGCTACAGATATCACCGATGTAATGTCTGCGGCTCCTTTCCGTCCGGAAATACTCCCGCCAACCACACCAGTCGACTGCCGAGCAGCAGCCCAATCATCGTCGGACGATGTGGATGCCCGCCGCAGTCTCAGCGTCGTTCCCCGTCGCCCCGTCGCCTCTATGACCGCAGGTGCAGTAACAGCTGCCCTTGATTGGGGCAAAGGTGCGTCCGCGACCAGGTCCCATTCGTCCGACGACGGCGAGCTGCCTCTTCCCACCCTCGCCGCCAAATCCGGACCCCTCGTGCTGCTCCGGGGGTCTTTCTGCGCAAAAGAAGATATCGGGGCGGCGTGGAATGACATTGAGAGATGCGTGGATTTGAGATGGCACGAGACGGCACGAGACGGCGCGAGATGGCGGCTGGGAGCGGCGAATGGGGAGGCTGCACCCGCCAAACAGCGCCTGATTTGCGTCAATCGACAAGTGCCATGCGTCTCGCCGCCGTTGCTCGTCTCCCGGTCCACCGCGCTACACGGCCGGCAGCTGCAGCATCGCTGACGCCAAGCGTATGGCGATCGAGTGCTGTCTCGGCTGGGGCAGTGGACTTTGCCCGGATGTATGCTTCGGATGCGCATCACGAATCCGATGCCGAACACCACGAGTTTCCGCAAGAAGGTGCCGCTTCATATCGAGCCATTGAACCGAGCTGACGGCGTCGTAGGCTTTAATTCTTCGGCATGGAAATGGGGCATCTTATCGCTCATTGGCATGTATGGGGTCTCACAAGCCGCTGACCATTTCTCCTTCGACCCCAAGGTACGCCGTTTGCACTGTCGTTTCGCATCTAGTTGATCAACACCCGAAGGAATGGATTAAAATGCTGTCGGATGATCGCGCCGATGTTGCCAGACGCAACGATCGGCATTTGGCCATTGTCGAAAAGCAATCACAATCTGTATTGTTATATAACGCGATGGAACGCCCGGCGATGCATCGTCTGCGTGCCCCAGAGTATACATCGTCCTCTCTTAGCTGTGCTGATTGATTGCGTAGATTATTTGAACGGGCCAGTCCGTTTGGTGTGCCAGTGGGATCCGAGGTGGATCTCTCCGATCTTAGGATCCGATACGATGTGCGTTGAAGGACAGGAGCGTGTGTTTGGGCAGGGCAAAATCCTGATTTCTATCCATTTTCAGTGTGCAGCTTCAATCTGCTCTAATTCAATGGCCGTGATAGACGGGCTTGCGTTTCTCCTTGAACGCCTGTAGCCCTATCGCAAGCATCATTCGTAAATAATGGCATATCAAGTCAACTGGCTACCTTCAAGACGATCCTGTGTAGGGATAACACGCGCATAACAGGCCTGCTCAAACTCCAGCCCATTGTCAAGATCCATCTGTGCGCCACGATCAATCGCGAGCTTGGCCATGCGGATGGCGACGGGGCCCTGGGGGAGGATTTCGCGCGCCAACTCGAGCGCCGTCCGGTAGGCGCCACGCGCGCCATCCTCGTCGTCGATACCTCGGCCCACCCGCGTTAGAATACCATATTCATACGCCTCGGCGGGCTCCAGCATGCGCCCAGTAAAGACAATCTCCTTTGCCCTGGCCACCCCCACCAACCTGGTCAGCCGCTGCGTGCCGCCGGCCCCGGGGATGATCGCCAGCTTGGTCTCGGGCAGCCCCAGCCGTGCATCGTCCCCCGCCGTACGCATATCGCATGCCAGCGCGAGCTCCAGCCCGCCCCCGAGCGCGGCCCCATCCAAGGCCGCGATCGTCGGCATCGGTAGTGTCTCGAGATCTCGCAGCGCCTGCCGTAGATGGCCGAGAAAGGCTGTGACTTGCGCAGGGGACATGCCCGCGCGCTCCTTCAAGTCGGCGCCGGCACAGAACACGTTCTCCACGGCGCTGCGCACCACCAGCACCCGTGGCGCCTGCGTGTCACCATACTTCAGGGCGGCAAGGTGGTGTTGGAGGGCGGCAAGCAGGGCCTGCGAGAGGGCGTTTCTGGCGGCGGGACGGTTCAGGGTGAGCACGGAGATGCCGGCGTTGCGACCAGCGAGCGGCGTGAGCGTGCATTCCTCGAGCGCCGGCTCCACCATCCCGACCTGCGGCAACGCAGCGTAGCAGCGCCGGTGGGCGGCTGTGAGGCAGCGGTGCAGAGGCGCCGACGGGAACACGCGACGCAACGCCATGGTTGTGAACGACGCGTGACTGTCCCATAAATCGCGACCCAGCGGGGATTCAGCCGCGCCAACCCCGCCGCACCATCCCCCAATGCCCGTATGGTCGGTCGGCTCTGTGCCGATCGTCTGCTGCCGGCACTGATGGCTGTTCCGCGGGGTGCGTGGATCGCGGATTGGTGTGCCACGCGATGGCATGCCCCCGCCCAGTGCCAGGCTAGAGCACCTGTGCCCTGAAACAAGCCGGGACGCTGACCTGCAATTGCGAGTGGTCATTCTGTCTGACACTTTGGGGAGTCATTGCTTATTAATTTGGCTGAATATAAGGATTAATTGGTGGCTGTGGAAAGCTGTGCGATGTGTGATTGTAGGCTATGTTGGAGAGTGTAATGCCTGTATTGGGCCTTAGCATCAATACGAGCTACTTGTTCTGATTTAGTGACCTCCGCCCATCCTGGCATGGGTTAAAAACCTCCAGTGGAGGAAAACCATAAACAGGGGAGTGGAGGGGGTATGGGTGGTAGAGGTGGAGTTGAGTAGGGGGCCACAAAGGGCAGTAGGAGCCGGTTAAGGCAATTGGGGCCAGTGAAGGCAATAGGGGGGCCAGTGAAGGCGGTGGGTAGGTGTCCCGGGGTCTCGGCAGTTTCCGTGCCTAATCATGCTTGCTTTGTCCTCGCAGGCATACCCCGGAGGACCGTCAGGGTGGATCTTGACCTCTGTACTATGCTTGGTTGCTGTTTACCAGGCCGCTTCCAGCAGAAATCTTGCCCCTTGCCTTTGGTTGCCTCACTACCAGTGCGGCGGGGTGTAGTCGGGCCGCGGGGTGCTAGAAAAAGTAAAGCAAGG
>QZWS01000368.1:0-11765 GCA_004114245.1 Zoopage sp. CT-All
AGTGAAATGAGAATGCGAGTAGGAATTGGCGTATGTAACAATGCACTGTAAAAAAATTTGAAAGAAAAAGATCTTGATCCACGCGTGCCGATTTTATACCGATGGAGAAGGTTTTTAGTCCAGGAATGAGATCCTTGCGAACACACTTCGTCGATAGGAATGAACGCCAACTGGTTTGAGTTTATGTTGGGCGAATGTGGAGAGGTCGTCGGCTCGCACTAGCGTCAAAAAGCACAAGCAGACCTGCGAGAGCCCTCGGCCGGGAGCCCATTTCCCTACCTCCACACCCCTCGATCCTCGGTACCTTATTTCAAAAACAGTTGACCTGTTATGCCTGTTGCATAAAGCAAGGAGGGATCTTTCATTATAGGTGAGCGCAATGATCGTTAGAGGGGGCCTTGCTTGCCTCCTTGTGCTCAAAGCGACCAACGTTATGCACAAATATTTGACCTGGTCGATTGTCTCTCATCATTGGGTGTTTGCATGTCCTTGCATCTCGCCCGCACACGCAATACCATTACATTCTTGCCTTTATTTTCTTAAGCCCAGGGTGGGAAACAACGTACGCCTTGCGGATAAAGAAGTGCCGATGAAAAAGTTCACATAAAGTGTTATCGGAAGCAAAAACGAGCTTTGATACACGTATGCCAAGAACAAGGCTCGTGTAAAGAGAATCCATACTGATGTTGATCGACGGCATCTTTTCCTACAGTGCTAGCGGCTGGGAACAACATCATGAGCATGCGTAGCACATAACATGAGCAATGGCTAGCTGGCAATAGTCTTATTCAGTTGCTAGCATCGTTCAAAATCGACCCTGGACAATTTTGGCCAAAAGTCACAACTCCTAACCTGCAACGAGGGATGGTACCTGTGAGTCCGATCCATTCGAAGGAGGTAATCAGGCTACACAATCAAGAGCTGTTTTTAATGCAGGAGAGTAGCCTCCATGGAGTATCACATTCACGCAGACCCGCCTTCCTCGCTTCCTTCATGGTCACCCGCGTCTTTCAATTCCTGCGTAGGAGAATCTTGTGTCGTGTGCTCGGGTATATCATTTCGCACGCGGAGGCCCTTCTCGAGCATGGTCTGGTACAGCTGATCCAGCTCCTCAATCGTAAAAAGATTCCGCATCCGGGACTCGAACGCAAGCATATACAAATCCTTGCACCAGGGGCAGTCGTTAATAGACCTCATGATGAGCTGCTTGACCTTCAGATTCGATTCCAGTCCCGCTTCCGCGCTAGCACCCAAGATGGCCTTCAAACTGTTCTTATCCTTGCCGCGGCTGGTCCGAGAGGATTGCAAGTCCAGTCGCCGTGAACTGTCCCGAACCTCCAGTTCAATATAAATTAACCATAGGGTAGGGCTGGAGTTGAACGAGGACGAGCTTGAAGATTCTAATGCGTTTTCGAGGAATGACCGCACGACATCCGTGTTGTATGGCTCCTGACTCCAAAGCTCATAAAACAAGCCAAACAACCAGAGCGGCTCTTTGCTTGCGACAATGCCTCCTCCCCGCTTTCCATAACCGCGACGCACTTGCTCATGGACCCAGGTCCTGACTCGTCCATGAAGACGTTGTTGAGTCTCAGTCCAAAAGAATAACGATTGCAGTATGGAGCAATTGGGGAATCTATTCAGTCCAGCCCGAACGACCCGTCTGAGATCTCGTGGTTGGAATCCACCTCCCTTCCCATCTCTCGCTGCGCTGTCAACAGTCTGTCTGCCTGCTCTCCTTGAAAGCGTCCCTTGTAAAGAGTGCAAGTAAACCATCCTTGCCAATTGAATCCAGAGCATTTCAGCTTCAGGCCCAGTGCAAATCCTCTTTGTCCTCTTGAAATTCTCCTGCTTGAAATCCAAGGATAACGTGGCAAAGAGCGAGCCTAGGGCGGTGTTCTGTTTGAAGGAACCTGGCGACTCTTCCATGGTGACGTCTATCTCCGTGTCCGGGTTCCTGAAATCTATCTCCTGAACTGCATCTTCAAACACCTTGGCCGCTGAGACGACTCCTGCCTCAACGGACGCTGATAGGTACTCAAACCAAGCAAAGCAGACTATCCAGTCCATTGCTGGTTCAAACCACTGACTTCCAACTGAGTCAGCGTTCGCCTGCTGAATCAAAGGTCGGCCCAGGTTGAGCTGTGCCACTTTTTGAGAGAGGAATTTTCGAGCCTTGACGAGCCTTGTGGCGGTAGGCATGTCCAAATCTTCCTGCTCGTCACCTGTGATATTGGCTAGCGCTTTAAGCAACAGTAAGAGGCACATGGTAAGTCATTTACTCTGTCTCACATGCTAAAGAAAACATGTTGTGAGGGAGAAACAAACACGCACTAAACTACATACCAGATGATCCTTCCGCAAGTGCCGTCAAGACTGTAAGCGCGACTCCTTTGCGACCTTGCTCCCATTCCAGCTCGGCATAATAACGATGAATCAACGGTGCTCGACTTTGTTTATCAACCGGAAACGTCGGGTACATAGAGAGTGCGGTCAAGTAGACCTTTCGCGCCTGAAGCACCAGTTAAAAGCAACACACGCGTTCATCTGTTAACACGCTGCGGTCATTGTGATTAGACGTAATAGGTAGAGCCAAGGAAAGAGAAAGCACCTACCTCCGCGATGCGTCCCAGCGCCTTCTCCGCTTGCGCATAGCTATTCCAGAGCTCCAGATCCATCCTCTCGGCTTTTAGATATTTTTTAGCCAACTTTTGACTCTTGGATGCGGAAACGGTATCCAGTGCCTCGTACATCAAGTGATATATTGAAAGGTCCTTGCGGTGGCTCTTGGAAAGTGGTACGACCTCCATGAGCTGCTGCAGGGTGTTTCTATGAGTGCGACATGATATAAAGGGATGAAAAGTGTTAACTGAAGGCATACGACATTAAAGCACGATCGAACATGCACGGCCTCTTTGCATAAGATCTTACCTGATTAGCAGCCTATTCGAATGCTCAAGTTCGTCGTGGCTAGTAACGCTGGCCCAAGGGTAACGAAGCCCTTGCGATGTGTAATTCTCGGTAGCTGTGCGACCAAAGATCGTGTCGGGGCTATGAGGAAAGAGCCTGAGAGGAAAGTTCCAGACGCAACTCCAATCCCGTCCCTCGGGCTCAAGAAGATCCCTCTCGCGCTCCATTTCCCTGAGTACACGCTGGATTTGGTCCTTTCCTGTCTCTGCCTTGGGAAAGAAGCGTCTCAGGCCGGGATTGGCATCTAGGTTCAGCTCAAAGTCCATTCCCAGATTCAGTAGCAGTCCGTCGTGAAAGTAGGGGTTGTAAACGGGGGGTATAGTCGTAGCTTTGGAGGCAGAGGACTTTGCTGAGGCGTGTATGCCGTTTGATCCAGCAATTGAGTTGATGGGTAGCCCTAAAAACGTCAGCATGCAATCCACAAATTGTTGTCGCGCTTCTGCTGAATAGAGAGATACGATAAACGGCTGAATGTCCTCAAAAAGAATAATTCCATAAGGATCATCCTCTAGTTGATCAGGAAGGTCATCTTTGAGCAGAAAAAAAAAAAGATGTAGGTTAGTAGATACCGAGTGAATGACGAACGGTGATACAGAGTGAACAGATGTTTCTTACCTGTAGTGCGAATGGGAAACCAGCAAGCGCTGTTGAGCTCCTTCTCAAGCTTGGCCCATCGGCCGTACTGGTAGCGATCCATGTCGTTGTCCGCAAAAGCCTTCAAGAGCTCATCATTCGGTGCATCATGCGGTGGAAGTTTGATGTTCTCCAGCTGGCTCTCCATCGCAACCTCATCTTCTTCTGTCACGTAATGTGACCAGCCTTTTGCGTCCTTTTCTCCAAAACGAGGCAACTCCGAGTCCCAGAATTCTCCTAAACTCCCAATCTGAATCTCCCACGCTTCCGACAGTAAACTTCTGGGCATGCTGAATAAAAATTCCACTTGGCCTTGAAGAACGCCTTGTGCTCGCTCACCGTAGCCTAGAACAAGAACGTTATGAAAGTTGAGTGAGTAGGACTCGCTATGTTGAGGTTGTGATTCTTACCAAAATGGTAAAAGCACATACCTGCTTGCTTCAAGAACATCCAGGTGCGCGTGATAACATGGACCATGACACATTCAATCTTTACGAGCTGGACCTGCAGCTCTGTGTTCTCGGAAGACCTCTGCATGGCCATCCATGTCGATCTTGCAAGTTGTGCCAGACGGGCCAGTGCATCCTGCAGTACGGTGATAAAACTTTTGACCGTGAAGCTCAAAAAATGTCTCTGCCGATAATTCAGATATTCAATCCACAATCCAGGCCATGAGGTGAGGATCGTAGTCGATTGCAAAAGCTCGTCCCATTTTGTAAGAACCTTTGCAGGTTCCCAGCATTGTCGACAAGTTTCCATGTAGGCAAGCAGAAGTCGCTCGTTGAGAGGGTTAAACTGGAGCGCACGGTCGAAGATACTAAGTCTGATCTCATAATGACCAGTCGAATGTGCCGCGACCGATGCTGCCGATCTCCTGCTGGTGACAATGTCGATTTCATCCTCCATTGCAATAAACTCGAGCCATTTCTCAGGTTGCTTAGGGTCCTGTAAGAAAAAAAATAAATGATAATGAGTTGAACGCTTTCAAACTCGGTGCTGCTGCCAGCGGATCAAATCATCCTTGCCCTCCCTTCGTTTTTCCTCTTACCTTCCGAAGCTCGCCATCTAGCATGGTTCGGCGCCTCATTAATGCGTTCAACGTACTCTCGGCATCCTCTTCTTCTTGTTCCTGAGTCGTCTGGAGCAAATCCTCATCCGCATCCTTCTGCACAGACATTCCATGAATATCGCGGTAGTCGACCTTTCTCTTGCTCTCAACATCAGATTCGTCTTCACTCTCGTCCTGGTCCTGTACAACGCTCTGAGAAGACTGGCCCGTGGCACCGGCCCGTACATCCAGTGAAATGTAGGACGGATTCTCCCGCTTGAGCTGCAGTGACCTTGCCAGCTCTTCAGCCTTGGCCCTGGTTATACGTTTGATATCGCGAGATCCATCGCGCCAAGTCGCGTTAGGATCGCTATATCGGGCCGGTTTTGACTTTCGACCGCCCTCTGTCATGAAAATCTCTCGACTACCATTCGCGCGCGTCTTTTCGTAGTCAATCCGCATATGACTTGGCAATCCCAGTACTCTGCCAGCTAGAGAAGATGCAAAGGCGTTCGGTCAACATTAACAACCAAACACTGTCCGGTTAGTTCTCTTGGCGAAAGCTCTGCACGACATACCTCCTGCTCGAGTGTATCTCGGCACTGTGAGTGGATTGATGCCACCGTAACGGAAAAACTCCTTGTCGCCTTCCACATCAATGATCCATTGGCCAGGCTTGTTCTTTGTCGTCGCGGTTAAAGACGCAGAGGCCGGAAGTTTTCCTTCCATTTCCAAATGTCGGTCCCGATCGCGACGACTGACCCAGCTGTCGTCTTCCTTGGCCGTCTCTCCGCGACTCCTCTTCCTGTCTGGGCTTTGGCTGATATCTCGAGTGTGCTTGGACCGGCGCCTATCAGGTCTATCACTTGAGCGATGACGATCCTGAACTGACTCGGTATCAGCCTTTCTCTCGCCTCGCTCGTAATGTCGCCGATCTGCCTGTCTGTCTTTAGAAGGATCACGACGACGACTTGACTTCAGTTTCTCCCGATCGCGGTCGCGTTCCCGATCCCTTTCGCGCTCCCTTTCGCGTTCCCTATCGCGTCCCTTTTCGCGCTCCCGATCACGGCTTTTACTATCCTTTGCGTTCCTGCTGGCCCTCTCTGGGCTTCTGCTTCTACTCCTCTTGTGATTTTTCCGTCGCTCACGACCATCGCCGTGTCGATCGTCGTGTCGATCGTCGCTACTCGAGCGCGACTTCTTTTGGCCCTCCCGTCGTGTTGCTGAGTGCCCTTCCTCATGGTGACGGTCTCGTTTGTCCTTTTTCTCCTTCCTGGAGGACTTTTGCTCCTCGCTCCTGCTGGCACTGGTGCTTGAAGGGGTAGTCGGTTGTGAATCAGCAACCGAATGCGCTTGTCGCGAGGGCTTTGAAATTACGTCAGCCTGCGGGAATGACGAGAAGCTCGGTATGCTGAAGCTTGGGAAGCTGTCGAACGAAGGTGGTGGTTTGGGTGCGACGTGTACTGCCGGTCTACTGGTAGTATCCATGTCAGCCTAGGGCGAAAGAGGTTTGTTTTTTTCCGTTGGTCAATAATGCATACAACAAACGCATGGACACTTGACCCCAGGGGGGGAGGGGGGATCTTGAGGCGGCTATACTGGCTTGCGTGAACGTACCCTTGTGCCCTTCAGGTCGAGGTCATCGAGCACCTGGGCTGAGAATGGCGCTTTCTCGGACCCATTGGACATTGTTGGATGGCGAGGAGAACAGAGGTTGAACAAGCACCGTTTCGTGAAGCGCAGAACATAAAGGGAGGCGCATGTGACCGCTTTGTATCATTTTGATAGACTTCGCAATGTCCAACACAGGAGAAATGCTGTCAAAAATACAACAAGGCTGGTCTTCTGCTGGGTTCTATGAGAACAATGCACAATCGTTTATTTTGTTTATAAAGTGGGTTCGTGAAACGATGATAATGACGGATGAATGGAGGAGAGAGAGTGAGGGGTAGCGAGAATCCGAGCCGGGGCTATTTAAGCCTTGCGAATCTCAACACCGCCAGTGGCACCAAGAGCCTTCTTGATGTCGTTGTAGATGGCGAACTGGAAGGCGGTGAGGGTACCGACCATGACGATACGGGGACCCAAGCCCAAGAAGAGACCACGGACACCGAGCTCACCAGCCAAGCCGACGAGGCGGGACATGACGGAGCCAGTTCCGGAAGCCTTGTTGATCTTGGAGAGGAGGGTATCAGCAGGCTGGGAGACAACGGCAGCGGCCATACCGGCGATGAGACCGGATCCCAAGTTGATGCTGGTCAAGGTACCGGCGGAGAGGTTCTCCTTGGGGCCGGCCTGGGCGAGGATGGCCTCGGAGGTACGCTCGAAGACGACGAACTTGGCCATGGTGTAGGGAATCTGCTTGAGCAAGATGGGGCCGAATCCAGAGTAGAAACCGCGGATGGCACCCTCCTCCTTCAAGATGCGGGAGAAGCCAGAGACGAGACCGGTGGCGAAGGTGGGCTGGGAGACGAGACGGATACGGGTGGCCTCGAGGGGGCAGAGGGCGACATCGGCGAAGAACTCGGCGATACCGGAGGAAACCAAGTAGATGGCGGTGCGGTTGTTGACAGCGTTCTCCTGTCCGACGGCCTCAATGATGGTCTTCTTCCAGAACTCATAACCACCGAACTTGAAGGCACCCTGCAAGAAGTAACCGGCAAAGGTGGGGCCGAATCCGGTCAAGAGAGCGCCAGCACCCTCAGCCTTGACGACCTGGCGGAAAGAGGCAGCCATACCCTGATGAATTCCAATTGATCGAGAGAGCGCCAGTCAGTAAACAAGATAACGATTTCGAATATAACATCATGAAACAGGGCAAGTTGGAGCCCGGCGGGCAAAAGGTATTTCCAGTAGGAAAAGGAACGGAGGGAGGGAGGGGCGGGACAGAAACATGATCGAGAGAGAAAAAATGAGCGCACAAAAGACGACTGCACAAAAGACGACTGGAGAAAGTGCCGGGTAGACAGCAGTATCATCCACCGGCTGCCGGCAATCACTGTCCAGAGAATGTTCAAATACGCCTCGACGACTTTTGAACTCAGTAAGAAAAATGACGTGAGGGGACAGGGCGAGTCATATCGGTTCGCTGTACCTTGTTGTAGACGGTGGGCTCGAGCTGGATGCGGGTCTTGACGACATCTAGATGGGAGAAGAGAAAAGGTAGGAGAAGAGCAAAAGGTCAGACTCCTGTGAATCGACTCAGGCACGCTGAGCAGGATCGGATGAGGATCGGATCAGCGTCTTACCGACAGGGGTGAGAGCACCGTGGGTGACACCGCAGCAGATGGCACCAGCCAGGGCGAAGCGAGCGTACAAGGAAGCGCCGGTGGGGGCGACGGTGGCCTGCTGTTGGATGGTGGACATGATGAAGTTCTGTTGAGGAAGAGTGGGGAGTGTGATGAAAAAGAGAGAGAGAGAGGAGAGAAGGAGCGAAAGGGGCGACCACGCAAAAAGATAAACAGAAAATTTTGGGCCCGCCGGAACAGACGGGAGCGGAGAACGGTCTGAGCGAATCACCTATTGCAAATTTAAAAGGCCGCTGAGCGCAAGCAGCAGTCCAATCGCTATCACGTGCACAAAAACGTGCACTAGCGGGTCGTCCACTTTTGGGCTAGGCTTGGGTTTCATGCAGCAGCAGCTGTGTGGTAAGAAAAGTACCTCCGCATTGACTTCTACAACCTTGCATTTCAATCCTTTTGCTACTACGCTGCCCTTCTCATTGCTTCAAGCTCAAGACCCTTTCTAACAAACACACACCTTCTTCAACGAAGCACCCCTTCATTCTCGCTCGTCCACTTCTGACCCAGTCTTATCAGCTTCATATCGCACTCTCACACCCCACATCATGTCAGATCGCAGCAGCTCGCGCACGTCCACAGATCAGCATCCTACAGCGGAGCCCTTCACAGATCCACAGCCTAGCAAGAACGATGCAAGGCAAACTGTTGCCAAAGTGATTGCCTTTCCGCTGGCTGCAGCAGGCGGTGCTGTTGCTGAGGTATCAAGAAAGATCAAGGAGCTCGTCACCGGCCAGTCCACCAAGATCGACACTTCTCACAAGGACGACGACACCTCTAAAGGATCTTCATAGGGTTTTCAACACGCGCTGACATTCTGTCGCACCTCCTCATAATGATATTGAATCAGCACCTTCACCAAAGCGATCCTGCACACATTAATAAAACAGAAAAGAAAAGGCCTGTAAAGTTTTTTATTATTTCCTGGCTTCTATGACCGCCTCCCGCGTCATAACGCGGGTTGGGCTTCCAGCCTGCTCTCAAAAAATAAAAGTGAAAGAACCGCTTTGTTTTGATGATGATGAAAAAGAAAAAATAGAAGTGTCCACATCTTTGGCCACATCCCTCCTGTTAGGAATTCCAGATCCACCTCCTTCTCCAGCAACTGCCTTCATTACCGAACACAGCCAAACAATCCTCGCCCTCCAATCCGAAATAAAGTTTTTTTCAACGGTCCTACAGACCCCCTCGTGAAGAGGCTTCTTACCCGCAACAACTACGCCTAAAGATCTCGGCGATCTAAAAAAACTTTAGATCTGTGAAATCCATAAACCATGTCATCACTTTGGGATAGGCAAGAAATAAGGTCTGCAATCAAGGAAGAAACATAAACAAGATCCAGAGAGGAGATGGAAGAAAGATGGCCGCAACAGATCGACTAGGTCAGCTGGAACAAGTAAAATCGGGATCGAAGAGGGACCTCTCACAGTCCTTCCTGCCTCGCCAAGTCGATAAAACAACCCAAGTCCAACCCGTGAGGGTCGGTCCTGAAGATTGCAAAATCAACAAGGGTGAAGGGCAAGAAAGACGTGAGAGTGAGGCAAGGAATGAAGGGAGATTACTATAGCGTGCCAATGACTCATGCCTCAACCATTAAACTCGGCGTAATTGTCGAGGGAAAGTGCCCTGCCACACTCCTCCTTTTCCTCCTTCCTCCGCAACAGATGGCGAACCACCTAGAACAAAGGGGACAAAAAGGAAGAAAGATGACAGAGGTCCAGTCCGGAAGAGAGATCTAAGGAAGCAACGCAAGAGAAAGAACAAAACACGGCCCTGGGCGTGAAAATTTTTTATACCACTTCTCTCAAGTCTGGCCACAAGACTTAAGGGTGCTAAATTCTTTTTTTTTTTGGATTCTTTTGTTGGACGGCTCCCAAGCGGCTGTTGGATCCTCCTTTCTCATAACCATTGAACTTGAAGCACAATCAACTACAATGGCTGTTACTCAGAGATCTGGTATCCGCAGCGGTCAGAACCATGGACACATCTCCACCGTCCGCACCTTGAAGACCCCCATGTCTTACAAGAAGGGTGTTGTAAGTGCTTGCCGACATTCGATCGATACCGCAATCGATGGATACGCACCAGGATTGCTCAGCAGGATTGGATATGGCCAGCCCCACTCACTTCATCCATGCCCAATTCAACATCAAATCGGAAATCACTTAACGGAGCGATCAAACAAACCCACCCTGCAATGCAGGATCTGTTTGCAGACACCTCTCAACCTGGATGATGCATTGACAGCCTCATGGAAAATCTGCTACCACTTCATGGGGAAGCTATGATTCATCAGACCTCGTGCGACCCATCGCCCAGCTCGTACTGCCAGCCCTTTTTTCTCATTCAACAACCTGACAGTTCAACAAGATAAACTTGAAAGACTCAACAGGGATGGCGTCGGCTTACCTGGATCGCACCACAAAGTGCAGAGGAGCCAGCAATCAAAAGGGCCTGCGATCCAGGATGTTATTCCAAGGACCAGCAAATCGCATCTCGTCAACTGGCGAGACCTGCTGGATGGCAACCATAACACCTGGACAACAGAACGACAAGACTTTTATTACGAAGAGAACAAAAGTCTGACCAGACACTGCATCTCTCCTTTGTTTTTTGAACGTATCCTTTAGGCTGGCAAGCGCGTCGTCTTTGTCCGCTCCCTCATCCGTGAGGTCGCTGGCTTTGCCCCCTACGAGCGCCGCATCATGGAGTTGATCAAGAACTCCAAGGATAAGCGTGCCCGTAAGCTCGCCAAGAAGAGAGTACGTATTGAAAAGAATGACGCACAGTCGATCCTTGTCTCAGGAGCTGCAACAGGGCACAGCACCACAGGAGTTTTTCTTGAGCACTGGAACAGACCGTGCAATCATGGTCTGATGAACCAAGAATTCTCACTACCAGTGTGAATACCCGCTGCTAATCGAAAGGAAGCCAACACATACCTCGTACGCTGGATAGACCTTTTGAGACAGGAGACTGGATGAAATACTTCAGCTACCCGAAAGCACGCCACTTTGTCTCTCTTCCACATGGGATCGAGCACAGGAACGGACAACTTGTTGCAGTCTTCTGCAGTTCCACTTAACGTGCACATTTTCTAACCTCATTCTTGCACCCTTTCGTCTATCCTCTCTTTTGCAGCTCGGAACTTTCCTTCGCGCCAAGAAGAAGGTCGAGGAGATGACCAACGTCATCGCCGAGTCCCGCCGTGCTCACTAAAGTGCGACTATCACTAGCAATAGCGTGTCGTGCAACGCCTTCTGGACACTACCAATAAACGCTCAATTTCAATGTTGACTTTCAAAAAAGAAGAGAGAAAAGTGGCTTCGTGTTATTATCATGTTCTACTTTGGTTGGGGCGTGGTGATCTGAAATCTATGCCTCTATGACGCCAGACATGATCCCAAGGGCGCGGATCAGCTCCTCAGGGCTGGTGACATGCCAGTTGGCCAAAGTCTTCTTCAGTGCATGGCCTATCGTGATGGAGAAGTGCTCGTTGACCAAGTTGGAACCAGACCCTTGAGAATTGATGGAGGCAAGGCTCACGATAGAGCCTGGCGTAGGCGGACCCTGCGCTGTGGCAGCAGTAAAAGGTGCAGGAGGCTTCAGGTGTATCGCTTTGTCGCTTGGGTTGACTCCGTTGGGCCCCACTGCATGTGGGATAATGGGCGAATGCTCTAGAGAGTGCTGGTACGTGGCCTGAGCGATCTTGGCGGCAGTGGCAGCTATGAGCTCGTCGTTGTAGGGTTCGATGATGGCTCGATTATTAAGCGAATCGCGTCGGTTGCCATTGCCACCGTTACTAACTCCTGCCA
>QZWS01000369.1:0-11672 GCA_004114245.1 Zoopage sp. CT-All
GCAGCAGCCTGCCACGGCGGCTTTTGGTGGTTTCGGACAGCCGGCCCAGCAGTCGGCCCAGCAAGCACCAGCGTTTGGAAGCACTTTCGGCCAGACAGCCACGGGCACGACCTCTCTCTTTGGACAGACACAGCCGGCGCAGACCCAGCAACCCGCCGCAGGGGGCTTTGGCACTTTTGGTTGGTGTCTCCTTGCCAGCACAAACCACCGGCTAACAACTACTAGGCCAGCCAGCACAACCACAGCAAGCGACTCA
Source organism: Zoopage sp. CT-All (assembly GCA_004114245.1). Lineage (NCBI taxonomy): Eukaryota > Fungi > Zoopagomycota > Zoopagomycetes > Zoopagales > Zoopagaceae > Zoopage > Zoopage sp. CT-All. Next base: position 257 of record QZWS01000369.1, read on the forward strand.
GCAGCCGGCCTCCTCGATGTTTAGCTTCACCACAGCGCAGCCTACCAAGCCCGCCACAACCGGATTCAATTTCGGCTCCGCGGCTCCAGCAGCCACGACCACGCAGCCCGGAGCAATCGGCTTTGGCGGATTCGGCACAGCAGCTCCTGCTATGGCCGCTCCTGCCCCGGCTTTTGGCATGGGTGGATTCGGCTCGACCGCGACAGCTCAACCAGCGATCGGTTTTCAGGCCATGTCCACCGCACAGCAGCCTGCCACCACGGGAGGGTTGTTTGGCTTCTCTCAAGCCCAGCAGACAGCTGCTCCTGCCGCCTCCTTCGGCGGAGGGTTCGGCGGATATTCCAGCGCCGCACAGCCCCCGGCCCAGCCAACTACCGTCCAGCCACTGTCGCTTACGCTGGACAAGTCTCCCTATGGCGACAACGTCATCTATTCATCCGGTATGACCAAATCCGGCGGCGCTTCCACTCTAGCCGTGAGCTTTGCAGAAGAAAAAAAGCGCGCCGACGCGCCATCCTATCGCACTATTCCTCGGGCCGGTCGTTTTCGCCTTCGCTTCCCTGGCAGCTCTCCTCCCCCCAACACGCACACCACCGCCTCTGGCATCCCATATGCAGGCGCTCCGTCTGGTCCTACCGCACTTGCATTTGGGACTACCCCCAGCGTGGATTCTGCTCCATACATGCCTCGTACCAGCGTCAAGCAGCTGAACGTCACTGCCAGCATGTTTCAGAGTCCGCCACGGGCTCGACACGTTCAACCCGCTGCACCCTCACCAACGATAGCAGTCGCCGTCTCCGATAGTCCTGCGGTGCAGGCAGCGCCCGAGGCAGATGACCACCTTGGAACGTACTACATGGTCCCCACCTACGACGAGCTCAAGGAAAAGTCCACGGATGAGCTCAAAGCGGTGCGCAATTTCCAGGTCGGTCGCATCGGCTACGGGAAGGTCAGCTTCCAGGTTCCTGTCGATCTCACCAGCATGGTTACGCTCAAAAACATACCTGGAACTGTGGTCGTCTTTGACAAGCACGCTTGCACCGTGTACCCTGACGAAAAGCTCAAGCCCCCACAAGGCAATGGACTGAATGTCCCCGCGATCATCACCCTCGACGATGTGTTTGCACTTGACAAGGCTACGCGTCAGCCAATTCACGATCCGACCGATCCACGAGCCATGCGCCACATGGATAAGCTTAAGCGAATCAAGGATACCGAGCTTATCGAGTATAATGCTGCCACAGGGGTTTGGACGTTCCGTGTGCAGCACTTTACTCGCTATGGACTCGACGAGGATGACGATGGGAGCGATGCTTCTATCCTTGAGGTGCTCACTCCAATGATCCCGCCAACACAGACTGCATCCCCGAAGGGCGATCAGCAGCAGTATTTTATCACAGAGGACGGGCGCCTTGTTGAACAGGAATCGGACGAGCTCAGCGAGGAGGACGACTCTGATGCGGATGGTTTCACCGAAGCGGGACAGGTCGCACTGCATAGCGTTGGTCCCACAGCGATCGTTCCCGCTCATCCCAAGCGCTCGGCAGAGAAGCCGGCGGAATCCCTTCTTGCCATTCGCTCGTCTTTTGCTGCCGCGTCCGCTCGCGTCCGCTCAACGTCCAAGTTTCTCCGGGTGGATCCCATCAATTCGACCGTGTTCAAGCATACCGGGCTTATAGCCGATGCAGGCTTGGCGTTTGGCCGTTCTACCCGCGCCAGCTTTGGGACGGATGGCATTATTGCGATGCCGATGAAGCCCAGTGACAGGTAAATACAGCCTCGATTTATGCGCCGTCTAACTATGCTTGCAGTTTGCATACTTCGTTTCCCATGTGCATCACATCCACAATCTTGGCATTGGCAGGCTCGGGCCAGGCGCGTTGGCACGAGTCCATGCTTGATGTACAACTTGCGGCGACCCTGTTTGAAGAGGATGAATTTGGCATTCCAATGGCTCGCATTGCCCCGCATATCACATTCAAGCAGATGGCGGGTGGATGTCAAAGTGCCCTGTCATCGATCGGTCACCAGGATCCACACTCTAGCCACGAAGGCCTTGTCTGGTCGCTGTCTCAGTCGCTGTTTGATGAATCGGCCCAAGCAGGAGATTTTGCTGCGCGCAAGTCCACTGTGTCCGCCTGGCTCCGACGAACCGTCAAGCCCGTAGTCGTTGACGGCCTTGCCAAGGCCGCGACTCTTGGCAGTGGCGAGCTTTCCATCCTAGAATACCTCTCTGGCAATTTGCTCCCCGAAGCCTGTCAAGCGGCGATCGCCTCGGGCAATTTCCGCCTTGCAACCCTCCTTGCCCAGGCCAACGGTGACCAGGACTTTCGCGATAATGTCAAGAGCCAGCTGACCAAATGGCGTGAGCAAGGCGCGCTTCCACATATCTCGCCAATACTGCGCAAAGTGTACTCCATTCTGGCAGGCGATGTTTTTGTTTCAGCAGGTTCAGCAAGTTCATCGCCCACAGATTGCTGCGAGGCTGTATATCCCTGCCAAGACCTCGACTGGCTTCGTGCTTTCGGCATGCAACTCTGGTATGGCACACATTCGGATGCCACCATAGCTGACGCGTTGGCTGCGTACAATGCCTCTTGGAAGTCTGGAGACAATCGAGTAGCACCGCCGTTGCCACCCTATAGGGTTCCTATGGGCGATGACGAGGACGGTGCGCGTGATATTCTGTGGCATCTCTTGAACCTTGCGAGCGACGGGGACTATCCAATCGAGGCTCTTCTGGACCCGGCGTCGTTTTCTCCTTTTGCTATGAACAATCGCATGCTCTGGCAAGTTTGCCGCGTTCTCCGGGCTGCAGGTCATCTGCGCGATGCTTCGACTGGTTATTACCAAGCGGCTGCGACTGCATTGGTGGAACAGCTGGAAGGCGTCGGTTTGTGGCAGTATGCCGTTTACGTCGCCTTATTCGAAGAGAGTTCTCTGAGCCGCCTGGGCGCCGTGAACAGCCTTCTTCAGCGACACGTACAGCCAGCACTCGATCTCAGCCCGCCAGAGCGCTTTGTCAACGAGAAGCTTCATGTGCCGCTGTCATGGATCTACGCCGCCAAAGCCGATCGTTTCGGGTACGAAGGCGACACGGTAGAGCAAGTTGAATGCTTGATCCGTGCCGGCAAGATTAACGAAGCACATCGCATACTCATGGGCACACTCGCCCCCGAGCTGATGATCGAAGGCGCGATCGAATGCCTTGATGGGCTGCTATCACGGCTTCCAGCGGAGCAGGTGGAAGACTGGGAGAGCGGCGGGTATGTGTATCAACGGTACCTGCGTGTGATGGAGCGAGCCATGGCAGATGGTGGTGTGCACGATGTGGGGAGCGAGCCGACGCAGCTAGTGGGCATGGTGGATGGCATGCGCCGACCGACACTGGCTCACAAGGCTTGTCTTTCAACAATGTCTGAGCGCCTTCGGAGCTACATTGCGCGCAATCAACAGGCCAGTGGTGCACCAAGACTGGCCGTGGCTGTGGATGGAGTGTTGCAGGGATGCGGGTCGCTGCCCGAGGATGGGCAGCTGTGGCGCTTGCAAGCCGTGGCTGCCGGGTACTTTAGCTAGGACGAGAAAGAACGAGCAATAATTCATGCATGTTGATACTAGATAATAACAAAGGGCACTGCGTGGGCGACCCACCAACCAATCTGATACTACACATTCACCATACCGAGAATGGCTTCCCTGCGAGCACTAATTGCAGAGATGAGAGCGGCATAGGACCAGATCAAGTGTTCTGAGCCCTGCTGCGCACCGGTGTGTCGGTTCCACTGTGTGCTCATGTTGCCCGCGTCAGCCTCCACATGATGTCTAATTCTGCGCATATATGCGTCGGCGCGGAGGACAAGGCCACGGAGAATACGGACAAAGGTTGGGGAGGAGGGGATTTTGAACGCGGTGTGCGGACGCAGTCGAGGAGGACTGGCGGCCGTAGCAGACAGCACCCAGCGCAGGAAGGCAATGTTGGCGGTGGTGACGGGGATACGCTCACGACGACGGAATGTGGCGGCAGCGGTGTAGAGGACCTGGGCTGCAGCAGCGGTGGTCAGCACCCACGGGTTTCCACCAGAGTGCCTATCCTCTGGATATCGCCCCAGCGCGTTGCCGAGCGTCGCGTCACCATTGATGGGGTATGCTCTGGCAAACGCAGCGTCTAGCTTGAGAAGGGTGGCAAGGACGGCGTCGCTGGCAGAATCAAAGAAGCTGTCGTTGGAATCGGTCGAGTGAATGGCAGCGAGCAGCACTTGGGTGTCGAGATTTGAGCGTTTGTGGTCGTGGCCAGCGGATGCATTGCGCGTGGCATTGATTTGCATGAGATTAGCGTCCCAAAACTCGGCGACGCGTGACTCGATGTCGTGCGCAGTGCGTCGGTATCTGCTAGCATCCCGAGTAGCGTTGATGCGATCCGCTGCCTCTGCCCCGATGAGCATGGAGCGACGCTGGGCCATGAGCGTGTAAAAGTGCACTCCGCGGACTCCCTCCCAGATGTCATACGAGCTGGGATAGTCCCAGTTATGCGCTGTAAATTCCAAATCGACGCGCAGGGGCGAGGGACTAGCGGGCCGGTCGTTGTAGATGTGCGAGATGTTGAAGTAGTTGTGCTGGAGGTAACGGGTGTAGCGTGCGAGGGTGATGGCACGCAGAGCGGGACCGTCGGTCTGCGGCCGCATATAAGACTGCATGAACGGGGTGCCGTTAGAATTCCACTTTGGGTCGGCAAGAAACATGTCTACTTCGGGGAACAGCGCGCGATCATCGGGCACGGGCGTGCTCTGCAGATGGGCGGCAGAGCTGGCATATGCGTTCAGCACTGGGCGCCATTGGCTGCGCAGAGAGCGCAGTGGCTCAAGATCCAGACGGGCAACAATTACGGCGTGCGCGAGGGCTGTGTCACGTACCCAGCCATAAGCGTTGTCGGGGTTTGGGCGGCGGCCGAAGGACGGGGCAAGAACGGCGCCCGGGGAGGTGGTGTTGAGCGCGGCCAGGGTGTGGGCCCAAGCGGCGGTGTGCTGGGAGTCGAGCCAGACGGAGAGGGATTCAGATGCATCTATGGCTGCCGCGAATGCGATGAGGAGCAGGGTCGCGGCGAGAGTCGTTAACATGATGATGGGCTTGTGAAGAACGTGCCACGAGGGATGCTCGGAGACCCGTCGCCCCACACCAGAATGCACACTTAAAGGAAATGAACGGAGCAAATACTCCAGTACTTTAAATTGGATCACATGCTTGCAGTCTTCTGAAGAGCCATATTATTGGCGAGTGATTCGTGGAGAGCATCCACCTGAGGCGAGGCCACCGAGACGAGGCCATCTGAGCAGACCGGACGGCCGTCTTGAAGTTCTAGGCGACGTGTGGCGACGTGTGGCGACGGGTCGCAATGACGCGTAGTACAGACCGCCGCCATCTTCGAGCCACTGCTTGCTGTGCACGGAATGTGTGTCACTATGGCGGCGATAGGCTTCTCTCTGCTCGTCGTCTCGGTGAACTCGCTGCTTCCCGCACGCCACCACGTCGCCTGGCCCTCGTTAGCCGCACTGCGCACGTTTCGCACACCACAACCTTGACTAGCGCGCTCTTCGTCTCGCCCTCTTCACGGTATCGGAATTCGACCTCGTACGCGCGCAGTTTCACGGCTGCGGAGCAATGCACCTCGGCGCACACGCACTCGCCCTTGCCGGCGACGACCTCGGCACGCGTCCGCCACCGCAGCCCCACTTGCGACCCTTCTGCTGCCGCGGATGCGCGCGAGAGGTCACAGAGCGCATGGGTGCGGTACATATGTGCAGCATAGTTGGCGGCCACCCGCTGCTCCCACGTGGGTGGGGCGACATCAGCGGCGGAAGATGGCAGGAAGCGGAGATGGCGGCGCAAGATGGCCAGCTCCGACGGCGCTGACTGGGGCTGGTGGTGAGGAACGATGGGTCGAGGTCTGCTGCGATGAGGCGGCATGTTCCAGGGGTCAGGCGCAGTCGCTTTTTTTACCATTTTCCTATGCCCCTATCCTCCTCGCGCCTGCATCTCGTGTTATCGCTCCTCGCCGTCTCCTCTGTCTCGGCTGCCGCGGTCTCTGTCTTTGTCAAGGCGTTTCTCCTGCCCTGGTTGGTGCGGGCGTACGCCGTGAGATTGGAACGCATCTCGCAGCAGCGCCACCGCACTGCTCGTCTCAATGTCATCATAGACGATGCTGACTGTGTCTTGCGCAGCACGCCCACTGCTGCCAGCGATGGCCAAATGAGCTGTGCGCGTAATCTGACTGTTCTCAACCGCTTCCCGCTCCTATCCGATCTCCGACGCACGACGCAATCCTTAGTCGATGCTATTGATGCAGCCTTCCACTGGACTCGCTATTCTGCCGCACTGTCTCGCTCCACCGCCATGCACCCGTCCAATGCTGCTGTTTTGGCTGGTAGTCCTGCCGTTTATGAGCGGTGGCGCTTTGCAGTACAGGATTTACGCGGCGATGTGCGCATGTTGAAGGGCACCCTGCTCAATCCCAAGAATTTTCCCACTGTCACGGTCATGGGATAGGTCTTTACTCCTCCCTTGTAAGTACCTGTAATCTTCAACCTGTTTCTCTCCTGGCCTTGTGCATTGTATCTCTTTCCTACTTGTTCTGCACCTTGCTGTGCCGGGTGCTTGCCACACTAATGGCGCACACGGTACCAGTGCCCAGCTTTTGCTCGGGTTAGGAGGATGCTAGAGTACACCATCGTGCTACTGTTTGAGGCGCCTTCTTGTGTTTATTGTGATCACAATGGCGTTATAGGTATGCTAGCACACACTTTCATTTTTCAAAAGCAAATGCTGAATCAATGTATTTCAATATAAGCATCATCTATTGAGTATCTTGGGCCATTGTTTTCGGGGCTTGTCAGGAGTCTGAAAATATCCGAGGGGGGGGAGAAAGCATTTGTTTTGTATTCAGTAGGCACGGAGCCACGTGGGCTTCCTAACATCAAACCAGTGCCCTGCCATCCACGCACCACTGCGTCGCAAAGTATCACAGCAATCCTCGAAATCAAGCAAAAATGCACCAAATCAACGTCACCGCTCTGCTTTTCATGGCCGGTGTCTTCCTTGGAACAACGTCAACTACGGTGCACGCCTCCAACCGTGGCGCTCCCAATGGCCGTAGCAACCCATCTCCATTACCCTCACTTGCTCAAACACAGTCTACCAAAGAATTCTCTCTCTGGCGCACACCCCACACCGAACACCTACTGAATAGCGGCAACACCGAGCCATGGTATTCATTCATAAGGGAAAAGCCGCAGGCACGAGCACCATACACTCCGACTACCCCCGATAAATTGCTAGAGAGCCTACCCAGGATCAAGCCTGTTAATCAAATTATAGGTTTGCCCGTGCCATTTTTACCAGCATCGCGGCAGAAGCAGGGAAGATCATACCCTGACCCTGCGACCAAGCCCAGAAACCAGCTTCCGACCTTGAACTCCTTAGCAGCATCGTATCAGCAATCTAAGAACCAGGAAAAAGCATACCCTGGCACTGCAATCAAGTCCATAAACCAGCTTCCGACCTTGAACTCCTTAGCAGCATCGTATCAGCAATCTAAGAACCAGGAAAAAGCATACCCTGGCACTGCAATCAAGCCCATAAACCAGCTTCCGGTCTTGAGCCCCTTTATTGTTGGAATGTGACAGCTGTACCTTGGAATGCTGGCATATAGGAGTCTGTGATGGCCACATGGCCTTGAATAAAATATTTTCTTCCGCCACTTCCTCCAACAGGTTATGAGCCCAACACCTGATAATCCTTTATAAATACTGCTCAATTGCTATATTCTCAACATTTATAACATCATAGCCACAATCTCAGGAGCAGGGAAGGTCATACCCTGGCACTGTAATTAAGCCCAAACTTGCCAGACATGTTATACGTCCACATATGACCTTGCCAACACTGCAGGAATGACGAGAATTGCCTCCATCCCTAAGGGCCACCAAGCTGAGGCCCACACTGAAAAGTTTTTGTACTGAAAAAGGGTGTGGACGTAAGAATCAACAGCTGTAAACAGACATCCCCCTCGCACAGGTGCAAAATAGTGGATGACCTGATACTAATGGTGCTGTGTGAAATGATCGATCTGCCCCTCATAGTGCTTGCTTTGATTGTCGCAGCAATGCAGTTGCTCTAGGTTGAAATAGCATCTGATTGCTTCTGTGGGACTGTGGCAATCCTTCTCAGCAGAGCTTTGCAATGTATTTGATGCCAAACAACAAGTGGCAAGCTGACGCAACACCTGCATGCCTTCAACAGACCCCCAGGACAAATTGAACCAACTGGCCTGAGGCCACCAAGACCTCTACTCTGACCACGGTTTTTCCCATAGGGGTTTTTAACCCAGGTCAGATGAAGCGGAGACTACCAAGCAGTGAACTAGCAGCAACCCGACTCAATTGTGTTTAGCTTGTATTGATGCCACGGCCCAATATATGGCATTTCTCACTCTGCAAAAATATCATCGGGCCACGCACTCATGGCATCGGGCCACGCGCCTTATCTCTCTCTCTCCCCACCTGATCACCATCGCAACACCACGCCCCATCACCCACCAATCACCCACCAATCACCACCGAAATCAAGCAAAGATGCACCAGATCAATATCACAGTACTCCTTGCCATGGCCGCTGTCTTCCTCGGTATTATGCCATCTGCAGCGCATGCTTCCAGCGCTGGCTCTTCCCAGGACCGCTATCCATCTTCCCAGGACCGCTATCCATCATCTGAGGACCGCTATCCATCTTCTGAGGGCCGCTATCCATCTTCTGAGGACCGATCTTCAGCTTCAGAGGACCTATCTCCATCGTCCACACCGTTTTTTCCGCTAGGGCATCGGCCGACTCCAGAGCAATTCGATGATTACTTCACATATCTAAATGATGCGATGGGCAAAGGAAGCAAGCAATATAAGAAGAAGCGCGAGAATAAATCCAGGAATCCCTCACCGACATCGCCACAGTCGTCTCGGGAGCAGGAGAATGCATACCTTCAGACTGCGCAAACGCCCAAGCTCGCCAGCCAATCTCCAGCCACATCGTATTCTGAGCCGGACGAGGACTATTTTGCATCTCTGACCAGTATGATGGCGAAGAAGAAGAAGAATAGGACCAAATCCATAAACCCCTTACCAGCATTTCAGCAGCCGCCTCAGGGGCAGGAGGAATCATACCGTGGTGCTGAGCCGTCTAAGGAGAAGCAAATATCGTATCTCAATATTGCGAAAATGCCTAAGCCGCTTAAGCCTGAAGCTGCCAGGCCAATACCGCAGCAGTCGTCTCAGACACTGGAAGAATCATACCATACGGCTGATCCCACCAGCCGATCTCCGGCCACGACCTTGGAACAGCAGCCTCGGGAGCAAGAGGAATCATACCGGGATGCTGCTGCCGAGCCACCTAAGGCTAATCTCGTCATTCCATCTCCGGCTATGCCCTTTCAACCACCGCAGCAGCAGGAAGAATCACCCTCAAAGCCCGTCAAGCTGGGGCTCACTCTGAATGATTTTCCTATTCAGTATAAGAAACCAACACGGAAGCAGCCCACTGTAAACAGACGTCCCTCTCGCACAGGTGCGAAATAGTGGATGACCTGATACTAATGGTGCTGTGTGAAATGATCGATCTTCTCCCCATAGGGCTTACTTCGATTGTAGTAACAATGCAGTTGATTGGTACAGCTCTAGTCTCGACTAATGCTTTAGTTTCAATACCTACTACTTTAGATGCAAATCAGCATTACGGCAGCACTCTAGGGCAGCAGATTGGCTGTGTCATTTCATGCAGATATATAGACTAAAGCATGCAAGCAAGTCTGATAATATGCAGGTTAGGAAAGCTGGCTTGTATAATGCTATTGGAATACTTGACTTGCACATGCAAAAAAATTACTTTATCTTCTATACTCAAGAAGCAGCAAAAACTACGACACCACGTATTCCCATGTCGTCCCCGACCATAGTACTGACGTGGCTGTCACTGGCTTAACTTCGCAGATCGGACGGGATGCGGTGCTTCTCAGTGCATGTGGCCGTAGTTATAAGAAGCCATAGTAGAATATATACCATTCAATGTTCAAAATTTTGGCAAAAAATCAAATTAATTCGGCCGTGGAAGACCGCCAGCCACGTCATCTCGCCTGTTCAGCGAGGCTTTGTTGCTGGACGCTCTATCCATGAGAACACACTGACATTGCAGCTTCTCATGGACTTGGGTAAGAAGGACAACACAGTGCGGGGCCTGGCAGTGGCGCTTGATGCAGAAAAGGCATACGATCGTGTGGACCACGGATGGCTGATCAAGTGCCTTGAGAGGACCGGATTTGGATCTCGCATGATCGGCTGGATCTAGTTGCTCCTGTCGGACAATGTTGCTTTGGCAAAAGCGGCTGGAGGTCTGACGCGGCCCATCCGACTGGAACGCGGGGTACCCCAAGGGGCTCCTTTCTCGTGTCTCCTCTTCAATCTAGCAATCAAGCCACTTCTGCAGTGCCTGCAACAGTGTCTCAAGGGCATTGCAGCTGCAGGGCATCAATGGCAAGTGCAAGCCTTTGCTGACGATGTTATGGCATTCCTAGGCAATCCAGGGGATACTGCGCAGCTCAACGAGGCGCTCCGGTTGCATGAACAGGCGTCCAATGCGCAGGTCAATGTGTTAAAGTCGGTCACCCTGCGTATCGGAGCCTCAAACCTGGTAGCGCCTTTCCCTGAGGTAAAAGGTAAAGACCATGTGCGATATCTGGGCCTGGACTTTGATCCCGGGGGACTGGATGAAAAGCATACATATGCGCGCATTGAGCAGAAAATAGTCGGCACTCTACAACGATGGAAGCAGCGAAGGCTCTCCCTTGTCGGCCGAGTGCTGTTGCTCAACTCGTGCGTCCTCAGTCAGCTCTGGTATGCAGCCAGCACCATGCCCATCCCGATCAAGGTGGCGCAGCGAGTGCAATCAATTTCCTCTGGGCCGGCCATACTCACAAGGTTAAGGCCGAGATTGTGACGTTATCCAAGGATCAAGGCGGACTGGGACTCCTCCCTGTAGCCACACAAGGTAACGCATTGCTCGCAAAACTGTGGATGGATCTAGGTCAGGCGACGACAAGCAGACCAGCATGGACAAACCTCGCGTGGGAACTGCACAGGACCACCCAGGAACCAAGCGAGTTTGAAACCAGTCAGTCGCCATGCCAGCTGGAGCCAATCCGAAGCCTCCCGCCTCTCTGGACAGCTCTGCGGAATGTCTGGAATAGACTAGGAAGCCGCGAAGGACCAAACGCGTGGAAGGTTGAAGACCTGCCAAGTGCGTTCCTGGGCCCACCTTGTCCCATCACCTGGGCCAAGCCCTTTGCGTGGCGCGATCTCCAAGCCCTCCAGATGCGCACCCT
>QZWS01000370.1:0-11646 GCA_004114245.1 Zoopage sp. CT-All
GTTCCGTCTGATAAGCTATCGGAGAGGAATGGGAGCGGAATGGTGTTGCGCAAATGCACTAAAGAGTTTGTTGAAGAATTGCCATGGCAAATGACTATGTGGGTAGAGCTTAAAGTCTATAATCTGGTCCTTAGCATGCTGTTTCACCTTGCTGATCTGCTTCCAATGTACTCATGTTTGTTGTACTACTACTTGCTCGCTTTCTCACTGTTTCTCACCATGCACAATGTCACTGCTTTTGAATGCACCTCCATTGTAGTCCATTGCATATGTGACCATAAAGCTTAAGCTGAGCAACCCTTCCTGTACATAGATGTAGGATTGGATTCCACATCTTGAAAGTCGCACAAGTTGTATTCCTCATCAAACCGGGCCAGGCAGCAATCCTACCTCATGGCCTTTTCTCTTTTCCACCCTGCCCAGAAATCAAAGCGAAACTGCTCCCAATCTGCTAAACATCACTCACACTCGCATGCACATCTGCACTCTTCTCACAGTCTGTGCCACTGTCCTTGCTGCTGCTGTCCAGGCATCTGGTGCAGACCCCCGTAAAGCAGGTCCCCCCTTGCGAGAGAAACGCCGTGCTCTATATGCACCAGATGGTTCGCCTGAAGCATTGGAGGTACAGCGTTATCTAGCTGGAGGCAACGCCTATGAGCAGCACAATGCTTCTCCTGCTACCATGCTGTCGCTGCAGTCTCCTGTTGTAACAAAGAGTCAGCCTGTGTCATCGCAGGTGCAGATTCCCCCGGCTGGAGGCAATGCCTATGGGCAGCACAACGCTTCTCCTGTCACCACAACCACACTGTCGCTGCTGTCTCCTATTGCAACAGTCGCCCAGCCGTTGGGTGCATCGCTGCCCCCACTCTCTAAAGTACCTGCTCTCCCAAAGAAGCCATCGGTTGTTTTCAATTACCTTGACCCGCAGTTTTCAGATTACTGGGGGGAAACTCTGCCTTACTTGAATCTTGCCACTGCTAGTAATCTCAGTCAGACATGCAGGCAGTTGCTTACGATAGCATCGCCGTATCTTTTATCTGTTAAGCAGATCCAGCAAGTCATTCTCAAGGCATTGGTGTTGCAATCACATAAAGATATGGCAAAACAAATTGCATGTGTTCACGATAAGATCATTGCCGGTCAAGAAAAGTATCGCCCATTGGATTTCCCCGGGTGCTCGGCATCCACCAATCCTGGCCAATGCTCACTCAACCTTATATATCTGTTGACATACATTCCAAACCTTGTCAATCCCAGGGTGTTTCGCATCTCTCGGAAAGAAATCATGAATGCCTTATATTTGACACGCAAAACTCGATTCAACAAGAATCTTGATGCCTCACAAGCAAACCGATTCAACAAGAATCTTGATGCCTCACAAGCAAACCGATTCAGCACAGAATTGAATATTGATTCAACATGGGATCTTAAGGTGTTAAACTGGATGGCAAAGCATCAGAGTTTCCTCCCAGCCCTATTTCAAATTGGCCGAAGGACAATGGCTACACACTTCTGCTTGCGTGTTTATGACTTCCTTAAAGCAGCCCAACCTCCAAACCCAGTCAACACTTACATTGGCTTGGGTCTAAGCAAAGCTGATATTCCAAGCAAAGCTGATAGTCTAAGCAAAGCTGGTATGCTGCCGCCCAATCCAGAGTTGGCTTCACCGCGCAATCCTACTCATCATGATACATTTTCTCACACGGCATTTGACTTCAGCCTGGATAAGTCCAACTGCTTTTCGAAAAAGCCCAGTATGGCCAGTCTTGTTGGAGGGCTGATGAAGACTGAGCTAGATGTAAATGTCGCAGCTCTATATAACGGCTATGTTACTGCTGCCCATGGCATTGGTCTAAAGGAGTTTGTTTGGGCAGTGACAACTCTGCCATATCAATCTCTAGACGACATAGAGGAGAAGCTCTGGAGGGTTGCTGTTGATAATGTTCTCTGGGAGGAGACTAGTAGAAATGCCATGGCTTCCACTCGCAAGATATTCACACCTGAATCAATAACGTGGTTGAAGAAAGAGCTGGAGAAGTTGGGCCGGCAAGATCTTGTCAATTGGCTGGATAAATCACTCAAGTGGAATCCAGTCAAGGGTTATCCACAGTAGTGCAGAATGTTTTCTTGGCATTCCATTGATGTCCTTCTATTCAGTGTGCCAACAGTAGTAGATGAACAATAGCCCTATGCTTCTTTAGTTGAAATATCACTGCCAGAGCTTGCAAGCAACGAAAAATATCATCACTGCTGGCCAACTTGTCCACAACGTTCAGGTATGTGCAATCAGCAAGTCCTTGCTATGGACCACGCCAACAACGCCGCAGCTCTTGCACAGCCGATATGATTAGCAGAACCACCATGGACACAAACAGTGTATGTATATTGCATACTGGTGCTTTTCGGGGGAAGTATAGCATGCCAACCATGCTTGGATCAAAAATGCTTGCTGAGCATGGAAGCTACGTCATCATGCTCCGCAATTTCCACATGGGCTTGCCGAATGCATTCAGTGCAGAGTCCACTTGCACCTTGATTGCGTCCTCCACAACCATGTGCTCTTGGGCCTGGACAAGACGCAAGAGCAAGGAAAGCGTGGTCACTTTTCCACAAAGCGTCTCAGCAGTGTGTAAGCGAAGCAAAGCATTGTGCTCCCATGATATTATGCCATTGCAGAGTGAGCGATCAATGGACACCGAGACTTTGTCCTAATGTTCAGCGCCGCATGAGAACAATGCTAGTCAATAGTGCCATGCACTTTAAGTCTGGGTAAATCGAGTTCTGCTATGCCTAGTAGCCCACGCAGCTGGACAAGGAACAACGCCACTGCTGGCTGCAGCAAGTCCTTCGTCAGTGTGGAGATGGTAAGAGGATTAATGATTGTCACGCCTCCCATTGCAGGAGCATAAAAGCGTCAGTGCCAAGCCGAGGATCTAGTGTGTAACTCCAGCTGAGCAAGGAAGCGCGTGACTTCTTATCATCAGAATATTGGCCGGTGAGCAGTCGATGCAAGATTACACTTGGCAGTTGTTCTGGCGTGTAAAACCACAAAGCGGAGGCCGTCTCGTTGCTACCGCCAACCATTGGCATCTGATGAGATTCTATCAATGCAAAAGCTCCAACATGCAGCTGCGACATGATCGTCGTGGTGCACACTCTTTTGATCGCATGCAGGAATGGCGCGGTTTCTTCCGCAATGACGGCTTCGATTTCCTAGTCAACAATGAATGGGACCGAATGGTCATCCTTTTGCTGAGTAGAGTAAATAGGAGCTGAACGCTTGGTGTGTAGGAAATAGGGCGCAAGGAATCAGCGGTGACCAGGAGCCAATGCTGCAGGGATGATCAACAGCGGATGGCTGTCTTTGCTGCCTCGGTGTCGAGCCGATCGTGAGCAAGCACATCTTTGGAGACAAATATATCTGCAAGCAGCATACTGACAAGGCGCGACATGCGATCTAATTTGCATTGGCCAGATGCATGCTCTGCGTTGGGTCCTTCATGTGCATGACAAGAACACGGCCTGGTAGCATACGGACAGCGATTCTTCCCATTTCGCAAGGAAACACTTTGATTGAATATGCGCTTGAAACTAGCCATGAGCGTATTCAAGCGAGCGTGGGAAAGCGCCGCAAACCTGCACTTTCATCAACGTCGGCCGAGCCTGCTCACGCTCAGGTTTAATTTTACAAGTATTGTCGGATGCTCCAGTAATAACTGAGACCGTTGCTTTATATACTGATCCAGGATGTTGTTCTTAAGCTTGCCTGTGTCGATGGACGGGATGGTGGATGCAACATCGACATGGACGGGAACGGAAAAAAACCAGCGGCAATTTCTGCATACGCTTGTTGGTTGCTAACTATGGACTTCTTGGATGGCAGTAGAGTCTGTGGACATGCTGATCAATACAGTGAAAAGAAAAACTACCACAATTAACATGCCAGAGACAGCAGAGGCAGAGTTAGAATGGATGTATCTGCGTATATTTTATCCCCCATTTAAATGAACAATGCTTTATTGAACACCAGACCACAGGGGACAACATGCAATGATGATATTTATGCAAAGTAACCATGCTGCACCTTCAGCTGTCGAATCTGGGACCGCAATCGCGCATTCTCCTCCCGTAGCTGCCGCGTTTCCTCATCTGTTTGCTGTCTTACTATCCGCTCAAACTCCATCTGGTCGCATGTATCAGTAATAGGCAAGACCTGGCTTGTGCTGCTTACCCTCTGCGTCTCCGACGATCGGAGCACTTCCATGTGCAAATCGACAAACTGCTGGCGCATTTCCTGTGCAAACCGAGAAAATCGCGCATCGATTATAGACTCGATCACGTCAGCAGCGAGGCCCGAGGAACGGGGGAGAGGGTGCTGCACGCTGGGACCTGTGGAGCCGCGACTTCTGCGAGTTGTCAAGGACGGTTCAATTGGAGCATTGTCTACAAAGGCGACCGTGTCCATCCGTAGGCTCCCCAGTATTCCAGGGTCGAGAGCAGAAACGTGCGCCTCTCTGCTTGTACGACCGCTCATGGTGTGGCTGGCATCACGAGGGTCGGTCTGCTGTTGGCGGCTAGCTTGATTCTTGAGAGTATGAAGGCGATGCGCTGGCGCCACGCTTAGTTGCTGTTTATTAGTATAATCCACGGCTGAAATACGCCCCGACTCGAGAGCCACGACGTGGTCAGCTGTTTTATCACGAGAGGGTCCATGTGACAAGGGCGGAAGCTCACTGGCGCGCGACCCTTGCTGAGATCGCTCATATCCGGTTGCGCCGCACTTTTCAAACGAGTTATTCGCAAACGCGCTTCTTCGTTCGCCGTCTATGGGGGTGCTCGTTAGGTTCATTATCCCGTCTTCGTTATGCATCGCTTGGCCCTCGTCGGGCAGGCGATACAGCAGCCCATTCTGATCGAGAAAGTCCACTAATGCACCCTTTCTTCGCCTCACTCCTCCTGCAGGCGCCTTGGCGCCATTCATCAAGCGCAGGTGCCGCACCTCTCCGTCGTGACTTGTCATGGGAGCAATGATATTCACGGGGGCCCGATCCTGACGGAGATCATAGATAAGCAAACTGCCAGTTGCTGAGCCCAACGCAAGATGCGTTCCATCTGGCATGAGCAGCAGCGAAGTGAGAAGATCCGCGTTCGTCCATGATCGTGATGCTGACACGTCTATTACGCGAATTCCGCTCAACTTGACAGAGACATCCATCAGCGCTACATGTTTTGGGCTCAACACGGCACACGTTTTGTCGCTCCACGGGCTCCAGACGGACGACAGCACGCCACTGGCACCCATTGCCCCTTTCAATTCGTCTGCCCATGACCGCCGCGCGAGATTAGCCAGCGATGGGGCATTTGTGTCAAATAGATGGACAGTCCCGACGGACGTGCCTACTATGATGCTAGACGGATTGAAATAGGACGATGCCACGGCTGTTGCTCGCTTCCTGGACACCTTCGCTGGCAGATCCAGCGTAATCAGTGCAGGCGTGGACTTGGCGAGGTTGGCGGAATCCAGCACATGCACATCGGGTTTCGAGGAGCCGACAAACACCTGCCCGCCGTCAGGAGATCGACATAGCGCAGTGAATGGAGTGTTGGGTGTGTGGCGTGATGGATGGAAAGTGCCGGCAGAGGCGTAGCCCACCACAGCTCGGCGGATGAAAAGGGGGTGGCCGCTCTCCTGGGACGACGCTTGTGGTGCAAACGTGCAAATGTCGTCCTGGGATGTGAATAGTACGGATGGCGGCGGACCATTTCTCGCGTTCTATCCAGCAATAGCCATCCGTAAGTCAATACACGGCCTGACATACATCGAGCGGGATCTTGGAGACAACCGTGTCCGAAGCGACGTTCCAGAGATGGAGGACGCTTTTGCCACATACAGTCCCAGAAAACGCGAGCAACGAGTCTATATGCAAAGATTGGCATGCGTGTTTGCAGAAGGATTATGCGCGCCATCTTGCGAGAAGTCGCAGGATGCCACATCGCCTTCCACCGCTACGCTTGCGCACGTATTTCCTGATGCGGATGAAATATCTGATGCGTTCCGGAGCACCATTCGATGCCGATGGGCCACGGAGAACAGCATCGCGGATGGCGGTGTTGGACGGATGCGGCTGTTTGAGAACTGCGCTCGTCTGTCAACCACCGAACCGCGTCATCGTCGATCATGGCCGAATCCACTCGCCGAGGTTATATAAAGAAACGACTTCAACTTGAGATATTACGAAGGGAGGATATTGCAAAGGAGATTGTGGAGCTGGAGGCAGGAATCGCGGAGCTGGAGCGTCAATTGGGCGATGCCCTGCCGGACATTCCGCATCCCCCAGCGGATGGGAAGAGCATGGACGCTGAAGCTACCGCTGCCGCGGCATTGGCCGAATCGCAGGCCGTAAACGGCGACGACGTTGACATGGATGGTGTGACGACTAAATCCCAGCCGGCCGCTGAGGACGTGTTCGTTCCACCGAACGGCTCCAAGCCCATCCGGGCCGACGTCACCACGTTTGATTGGACGGTATTGTCCCAGATCGCGCCACTCCGTTGCTCTGACACGTGTACAGGAATTTGCGAGCCAGTGTCAATTTGACGTAATAATGATGGACCCGCCATGGCAGCTGGCCAACTGTGCCCCAACGCGCGGTGTGGCGCTGGGCTACTCGCAGCTGTCCGATCTTCGCATCCAGAGTATTCCGATCCCCGATCTCCAGCCGCCGCTCGGTCTGCTCTTTGTCTGGGTTATCAACGTCAAGTACGACATACTCTTTCGCCTGTTTGACACGTGGGGGTACGATGTTGTCGACGACGTGGCCTGGATCAAGCAGACTGTGAACCGGCGGCTGGCCAAGGGGCACGGATATTACCTGCAGCATGCAAAGGAGTCGTGCCTCGTAGCGAGGAAGCGCGCGCACCTGGTGTCCAAGTACGATGACGGGCGAGGAATGGCCCAGGCGAAGGGAGATAGCGTGCGGGATGTGCTATTTTGTGAGCGACGCGGGCAGAGCCAGAAGCCAGATGAAGCGTATGAGATTGTCGAGGCGCTGGTTCCCGGCGGGCGATACCTGGAGATATTTGGACGAAGGAATAATCTGCGGTGCGGGTGGATAACTATCGGAAATGAACTGTAATAGATTGTGTAACATTGTATTGGCTGCGCGATGAGGGAGTGTTGGGCGCAGCGAGGGGCCTGTACAGTGAGGCCTGTGCAGCGAGGGGCCTGTACAACAAGGCTGCACTGCTGGCCTGTTACTAGTGCTACTCAACGGCACTCGCTCAGCAATGGTGTTGTTCCCCTGCAAAAACATTATACCAACTGCTCGTTCTCCGCACTAATTCAAATCAGGCTGCAAAAGCCATCGGATCAGCTGGCGGTGCGAATGATGCGTCAAATCACTGACCTGGCCCGAATATAAAGCCGGCCGCCGCAGCCCACCCGCTATGTTCTCTCCATCCCAACCACCTGGTTATCGTCCGATACCTACTGCCGCCTATCCACCACTCTCTTTCCCATCGTTTTCTTTCCTCTCGCACACTTTTGCTTGGTTTCTGCTCCACTATGCACTGCTCTACTTCTCTTCTTGTTGCAACCACCATGCTTGCTGCTGCCACCGCTTCCACCATGCATGCGGCTCCCTCCATCGACCCTGGGTTCGGCTACTATGGCCCCACGACTGGGTATAATTCGTACGGATATGGCACCGGCACCGGCACTGGCATTGGTGGCGGCGGATATGCTGGCTCGGGGCTGGGCGGGTTTGGTTCCTTCACCGCCTTCCAGTCCTCATTCTTTGCGGCCAAGCTGGCTGAGCACGACAAGGCCATCAGCGAGCTGGTCGACTTCAAGCGGCACCACGAAGTGGATGATGTCAGCTTGGTGAAGAAGAATAGCGCGCGCGAGCATAATGCTGCCAAGGCCGTGGTGAACAGCAATAACTCCGGTGTCGGCAACAGTGGGTTTGGTGGCATTGGCTTCTGAGGGAGCGGTCTGTGCACGGGATTAAATGAATTGCCCATTTGCGAGACACGTGGCGGCTTATTGCGAGCAACACATCCTTGCCCACGCCCATCCCTTCTCGACTCCATCCACCGCCGGCCGGTGCCGCCCTCCGCGCTTTCTGCGCCTTTCCACCCTGCTTCTCCGCGACTGCGTCCACGCGCAATGCGATTTTCGATTACTGCCCTCATTCTTTGTGCCATTCTCCTTGCCACAATCGCAGCCATCTCCCACCCTGACCATGCCTCGGCCACGCCGATTCCACTGGACGACGTCCCCGACGATGCAGAGGATATGACCACAGAGGGACATGAGGATTCTGGCGGAGATCCTGAAGAGAATGTGGATGCAGTGGATGCAGTGGATGCAGAGGATCCGGACATCAACCACGAGAATGAGGCGGGAGAGGACGAGAATGCGACGGATGGCGCTGATAGCGAACATCCTGATGCCGCATCTGCTGCTCTCGCGGACGGTCAAAGTGTTCTGGGTGGAGTGAGCGCTGGGGATGAATCGATGGCGGTCAATGCTCAAGGGTTGAGGGCTGAGGACGCTGCGGAGCCTGACAGGAATGCGGACAGCGCCTTGGAGCCTGCGCAGGAGAGCACTGCAGCCGCAGAAAACTCCCCCGACACCACTTCCAACGACCTCGACGACTCTGGTGACCATGAGGTCAGCGAAAAGTCTGAAGGGGACGAGCCGAACGGCAAGAATCTGCAGGTCGTGGGATAGCCCAGTGCAGAGGCGGATGCTCTAGCAGCGAATGTCGGGGCGTATGGCGCGTCGGGCACTGGTTTTGCCCGAGTTGTCTGTGTATCGCCAAATGTCAGGCCCACTCGGCATCGATTTGCCTGCCACATCCCAAACATCCGTCAATGTCGCTTGTCCACTCCCGACTCTCCTCCGGCGGCGGGGACCCTAACTCGCGCGCGGTTACCATCGCCGGCGCAACGCCCTCCGGCGTCGTCCAGACCGTATCGCGTCCGTCCGGTGCTGGGCGCTGCTGATGGGATTGGTAGATCTCGCGAACCTCGTCGTTGGACGCGCCGAACCTCCAGCTCTCCGGGCATACCGTGGGTCCGGATGGTCAGAGCTGAGATGTACTCATGCGCAATGGGTAGGGCGAGGTGCTGGCGTGCCGCTTCGATCCGACTGGGCGGATCATCGCGTCGGCGACGTTTGATCGCGGCCTGTGTGCGTGATCCCTCCCACGAGCCCTTTGTCTAATCCTATGCACGCAGACCTTTGGAACGTGTATGGAGGATGTGATAATTTCGCGCACATCCCGCACGCGCACAAATCCGCGATTCTCGAGGTGGACTTTCACGATGGCGCGCAACTGGCCACCGCGAGTGCCGACCACACCGCGGCCCTATTCGACACTGCGACCGGAGAGCGGGTGAAGCGTTTCAAGGGACACCGGGACCACGTCAACTCTGTGGCAGTGCAGCCGGGGAGCGGAAGCAGTAGGGCGGTGGTGGCGACCTGCGGCGATGACGGCGAGCTCCGCATCTGGGACGCGCGGCTCGCCAATCGCGACGCGTGCGCTGCCACCCTCCCACATCGGTACCAAGCGACATCGGTAGTGTGGGGCGCGCGCGATTCGATGCGGGAGGTGATAATGGGGTCCCTGGACGGCAGTCTCCGGGTGTATGATATCCGCAGCCTCGTCCCAGTGGACGACGCGACGGGAGAGGTTGCTCCAGTGATGGTGCTGAGCGAGCACAACGATATGGTGACGTGCGTTCGCGTGGCACGGGGATGCCCCGACCGGGTGTTTTCATTTGGTGTGGACGATGTCGTGCGAGTATGGGATACCCGCGCGTTTGTCCCGCCGAGACAGCAACAGCAGCAAAGTGGCGCGTTGCTACCTGAACGCTGTGTGGGAGTGTTGTCGGGCGCGCGGTGCCATGGCGCCGTTGAGCGCAACCTAGTGCGGTTCGCAGTATCTAGGGACGGGGCACGTGTGGTGTGTGGCGGTGCAGACCGCACCACGACGGTCTGGCAGCTGGACCCGATGACGGGGACGGGGCGCGTGCAGTACAAGCTGCCCGGACACAAAGGAAGCGTGAACGAGGTTGATCTGCATCCCACAGAGCCGGTAGTAGTGTCTGCGAGCACTGACCGCACGCTGTTTCTTGGCGAGATTGCGGCGTAGCCAATGGAGTGCTTTATATGAGCGCGTTGCTGTGTCCTCAAGCAGCTCTGCATTCTGCTGTCCCAATGTGCCATATGCGTACATTCAAATAGTAGATGTGCCAGATTTGGCGCAGATTGCGACTCAACCGTCAACATTCGCTCCACCTCCTCGCAATGCGCAACCTCACGTTCCTGGTTGCCGCTCTCCTCGCTGCCGCCAACGCTGCCAACGCCTCGTCGTTGTTAAGTAAAATCGCCGGAAGAGGCTCCAAGGAATCCCTATACGACCCCGAAGTTAGATTGCAGGCATACGACACTCAGTGTCTTGGACGGCTATCCTGCACCATCGGCGAACGCTGCAGCAAGCAATCCTCAGACGCTGCCATCATAACCTGCAACGGCGGCGCACATATCATTCAATGCAGGCCGGTGGAGCCTCCTAACGACATGCGTCCGTTGCCCCCCTCGGCACGAGCAATACCTGCTACCAGTGAGCATGTGTGGAAGGTTCTGAAGATGTGTCCTGAGGGGGAGAGGTGTGCGATAGTGAGCGGGAGTCCCGTGGCACAGTGTCAGGCTGCTGTTGTAGGTTAGTCACGGCGTCGTGCGCATCATGTCTGCAACCTGAATCACATTCACATTCAATGAATCCGCAGCACGGACACACATCGCACCGGTTAATCCCGCTCATACTCCTCTACATACGCCTCGGGGTTCTCCGGCAGTGATCGTTTCTGCACCCTAGTCTTCTGGACACCACCGTCCTCGCCTATGACGACATTCAGATGCTTGGAGACATCGATGCGGTTGTCCAGATCCTTGGATAAATCTAGATCACCGTTCAGCCGACGCGGCTCCGTCTGCCCGCCGTCCTCGCCCGTCGTTTGCTGTCCCGGGGCCTCTTCATCCTGCTCCTGCTCCTTCGTTTCCACCTCACCCGTGGCTAAATCATCGTCGCTCTTGGCGCCACCAAGCCTCGCATTTGCCTTGAATGTCTGCAGATTCCCCTGCTCCATCTCGTTGGTCAGCCTGTCGCTTTCGACGCGCTGAGTCACGAGGCCCCGCACACGTGTGTTGGCATCCGGGGCTTTGACGACCATGGTCACGCACCACTTGGTGGGCGACGCCTCAATGCACCCCTCGCCGTGCTCCATCGACCAAAACAGCGCATCGGCGTGCACCCCGTCCATGAAGCGCACCTGGCCGTTCTGCGCAAACCCCGGCATGGGAAAATACGACGTCAGTGTGATCCCGCCCTCCGGGCCATTCAACGGGTACTTGATCGCCATGAATTTTGCCACGATGGTGACATCCTGGGCGGTGGCGGCCGTGAGATGGGTGTTGGGGGTCTGGCACAGCACATGGAGGGGTTGATTCGCCGCCACCGGCTTGCAGTCCGTGTGTGCCCCCAGCTGGCGCGCACTCCGCATGAAATAGTAGTAAGATTCGGCAATATTGACGATGTTGCGCTGCATGGGGGTGAATGACACTGGCGGGAGGAGGGG
>QZWS01000371.1:0-11644 GCA_004114245.1 Zoopage sp. CT-All
CGGCCAGCCTGTCAATGGACAAGGGCTCCAATGGCCTAGCGCCGGCGGTCGTGGACGTTGACGAGCTTGCGCCCATTTCACTGGACCCTATTGCTATCGACCCGATGTCCGTGTATGTATTTCCGAGCGTCGAGGATGCAGTATGCTCGATATGTCTCGACGCCTACCAACCAGGCGAGGAGCTGGTGCAACTGACATGCCTGCACCTTTTCCACCCTTCCTGCGCGGAGGACTGGCTACACCTGCAGGGCTCATGTCCACTCTGCAAGCGCGATGCCTTCCGCCCGCTTCTGTGACCTCGATGAACGCCGGCAGAGAGATGTCCTGGTGTAAAGACGGCTGGCAGGTGATTGTAGTTTATGTGCATTCAACGACATTTTGGCATTCCTAGTTGGCCAGAACCACACGGGGGCTCGGCCATTCCCACTTGCCCTCGCATGATACGCCGCAGTCGCCGGACCGCGTCGGCCTCTGCCCGCGTCCGCGAAAACTTTCGCGAATACATCCAAGAGGTCTGGGACTCTACCACCCGGCGGCATCGCGCCCTGCTCGTTCTCGCCCCGCTCATCTCCGCCCTCCAGATTGTCCTCGCCTTTGTCGCTGCCGGCCTCTACTGGTCCAGCATCTGCGATCGCCCACTGCGTATTTTCACGCTACTCCACGCATTTCAGGTGATAGTGCAGGCACCACTGGCCTTTATTGCGCAGCTGCGCCGCGCGGATAACGGGTTCCGGCATCCCTCCACGAAATGGCTCACCATTCCCACTCTGACTGCCGATGTCGCCTTCCTCGCGATCCATATCACCGGAAATGTGTGGGTGTGGTCTCCATCGAGCATGTGCAGTGTGACGTCTCCAACACTGTGGGGCGTGGCAGCAGCGCTGATTGCAATCGGCTACTCTCGGCTGGTGATTCCTGCGCTTTGGATCGCCGGAATCACGTTCTGCTTGCCGTGCTTGATTGCCATGATTGCGCACGATAGCTGGAGTGGCAGACAGAATGACGCGAGCGCCGGTGGAAGCGGGCGCAACGATGCGATGCTGGAGGATCAACTGGAGCTGCTTGATAAGGTCCGTGTGAAGTTGGATTTCGTTGTGTCGTCGCGAAATAGCATCACACTGGGCGACGTGTTACCGAGACATGGCACTGGTGATGCTGGTGCCGAACCGTTGGCGATTGTCGAGCAGATGGTTGGGACGGCGCCCACTCAGGGCCCGCAGCCTTCCGCAGCTAGTCAGCCGCTTCAGCAATCGTGGTTCTCCCGCTGGTTTCGGTCTCCGTCTCCAAACTTGGCCGATTCGTCGATGGAGACGCTGCACTTTGCTAGCAGCCAGGACGCTGTGTGCCCGATTTGCTTGGACAAGTACGTCGATGATGAAGTTATTCGGCGACTTCCGTGCAACCATGCCTTCCACATCGACTGCTCGGACAAGTGGCTGAACATGAATGGCAAATGTCCGATGTGCAAGCGACTGGTGCTAAAGGGTTTGGGTGATCTGGGACGGAGGAGAAGCGAGATCAATCGCCGCAGGAATCAACGACAAGTCTCTGTGGCTGCTGCCGCAGGCGATGAACTGGAGACGGTGGTTGTAGCGCCGCAGCCTAATCTGCCATCTGCGGTTGTGCCGGTCGAGTCGACAGAAGCATCGCCACCGACGATATGAGGCGCGCGTCGCGTTGTATGTGTATTCCTTACAAATACCCCGGAAGCCAACCTTGTAAAGGTCTTCATTTTATATACATGCATCCCAGCACGTCAGGTCTTGGTGTTTGGCAAATTCTTGCTCAACAATCCCGCTAGCTTGATCAAAACAAGATCACTTTCCCTCCCCTTTTCTTCGCTCTTCTCCTCGTTCTTCTTGTTGTACTGCTGCTCCCTCTCCTCATCCACCTCCTCCTTCAGGTTATCTAGCCATTGTTTTAAGTTTTGATTAGAGTCGAGACGCAAAATCGGATCTCTAAACGCAATGGTGAGGATCGCGATTAACACATCCGGTGTGCCGAACCGCCATCGCGTGTGGATGGAAACAGTTCTTGGATCCTGCGTGCGATGCTAATATACACGTTGAGATGATTCTTTAGCCGATCGCTCGGTGGATCATACATCAGACGCTTGATTTAACTCTCGGCTACTTCCAATGCCATGCCAACGTCGATCAGGATAGTAAATTTATTGATAGCGCGATGAAAGAATGTTCCGTCGGCCCACTTAAGCACCATATGGACAAAACCAGACCCGGGGAGGCCTTTGAGTTCAGAAAACATCCCGAAAAACGACATGGCTTTGTAGAGAGAGAACCGTAGAATTGTGATTGCGTCCTCACTCTTGTCATGCTTCTTATGAGAGTTGATGCTCTCTATGACTTTACTGATGATTTGCAGTGTATCAGAAACCAGTGTATCTTCCTGCTCTGCTCTATCATTGGGGTCGATGCGATCAAAGTTTGCATGCAACGAAGTACGACATGCCGATATTGAGATCATTTGGCGAGATTGATCTACCTTGACGACAGGCGAGGGACTGGTCGACGACTGCTGATCTGTGGATGATTGAGAGAGGTCGAGGATGTGACCGGCGGCTTGGGGGGTGGGAGTCTTGCTTTCCACCGTCAGTTCCAGCGGATGCCGAATGACAGGGCGACTCGCAGGGAGATTTGCAGGGAGACTACCAGGACTGGAAGCGGACAGACGTCTTTCGCCCTTGGGGGGAACGGTCGTCATGCCAGTGCCAGAGATGGTTGGTATTTGCGCGCTGGGCGCTGAATGTGTCGGATTCAATGCTGGAGATGACGTTGAGGTCACAAAGGTTACGGGAACTGTCTTTTGTTTGACAGGGACGGCGAGAGACGGAGTACTCCACTACGGTGGCCACTCGTTGCGCACCTAATTGTATTTGACGGCATCTGCATTCGCTTCCGCAGGGATCATGGAGCCAGAGCTGGAGCCGTAAGACAGCGTCGGGCTACTCGTGTCTGTCAGCTCGTTAGCGCTACCCCCGACACCCTCTTTAATTTCCATTGCATAACGTTTACGGTCCCATTTCTTGGGAGATCGCCGTACCGTGGTCAACGGCAATTTGCTATCTAGTTCCTGACGACTGAAGGGGGTGTGCTGTTGCGAGGCGTGGCTCACATTAGCAGTGCCGCCCAGAAACAGCGCCACCAGGACCAATACGGCGATGGATGCGCGGGCATGGAAAGCGGAGAATACTTCATGAGTTTGTTGAGGATTTGGCGGTAGCGGAGGCATGGAGATGTTGATGAAAGGCGAGCCATTTGGTCGTGTGATCCGCAAATCGGCTGATGAGCACACCAGGGATGCGCCAGGGCCAGCACCGGTAACGGCCACTGTCGGGTTGACTGGCATGGTGCTAAGCTCTGCGTAGCACATCGTGCCAACAAGGTGCACAGCAACTCAGGTCTCAAGCCGATTAGCTAATGCACATTTGTTCAGCTACAGCCATCGCGACAGTCAGCAATTCAACGCGTTCATTCCATCACTCCCTCGCATACACCGGATGCCTACTTGGACGACTCAAATATTGGAGTCGATTTGGTCAAAAGCTTGGGCGCGGGCGGCATCAGACTATCGTAGAATTCCATTGGATCCAGTGACTTGGCTGCCAACAATGCTCTGAGCCTATTGCTCACAATACTGCCGTTGTCACCAGAAAGCAGCAGTGGGTCTTGAACTGCCATTGAGAGCAGCACGTAGATATGCGGCTCTGCAGCAGTCGTGATCTTTTCCGTTACATATTTTTTTATAATCTGGTAGACCAAAGAGTGGTACTGTAGGGCATGCTGATAGACCCGGTCCTCTTCCGAGGGTTTAGTAGTAAGCCCACCGATGTAGCTTGAAGCAATGGAAATAAGTAGGCCGATATCGAACATATTTGGATTGATGGTGGATTGAGGCTTCGGGTCCGCAGGGAGCTCATTGGCGCAAGCTGTCTCAGCTCTCATGAGGACCCTTTTGGCGAACGCAAAGTGAGCTATTTCGCTTGTTAGGATATCGTTCATCGCCGATATTTCATGGCACTGATCCAGCGTCAATTGACTGCCATCGAGAAATCTAGAGGCCAACGACTTGAGGCCATTCATCGCCTCAGTAAAGTACCCCTTATTATCAACTTTAACGACTTTAGCACTAGAAAGAGCTATTTGCTTCACGTCCGACAGCTCAGAAACTGACATTGCGGCAAGAAGGGCAATAAAATGTACTGATACAGGTTGGTCGCGCTCTGGAGGGCTGCCTGCAGTGGGAGATCTGTTCGTCGGCAATTTGGTTTTGTTTGGCTCCGAGGCTGCTCGTTGCCGGTCATCACTCAGCGGCGGAATCAAAAAATCTGGGTGCGAATGTCTCATTCTGGGCTCAGAAATCGGGAGTTTGGCTCTGGAACTTGGATCCGACGCTGTTTTCTCTTTGCCACCAAGATTAGTACGTGGCGAGATCGGATAAATACGCTGTGAAGGCACTGTGCTGAGCGTGATTAAATCTGATGCTTTTGCCAGTTCGGTGGCCTGACGGGGCGAAATGATTTCAGAGATTGTAGGCAAGGGCGCTACCCGTGTGATGCCAGCGTCTGTGGTAGAGCCTGACAAGGTTGGGGGAGCAGAAGGGTTTTGAGGTGGTGACGGAGACCGTTGCGTAGTAATGGACTCTTGGCTAGGATCACTCGAGGTGTGTGATGTCGACGCTAAGGGTGTGCGAGGAGTGCCCACGGTGGCGAACGATCGTTTTAAAGGCGTTCTGGTGCGTTTTTCAGATCTTGACAAGTCTGAGAGTGACGGAGAGCCTGAGGGCGATGTCTGCGGAGAGTATGATGGCGGAGGGCGTGGAGATAGCGGGGGGTATGAGGGCGGAAAAAATGGGGGCGGAGAGTATGAGGACGGTGGTTGCGTAGTAATGGTCGTGGTCTTGGTCGCGGTTTGTGACGATGGCATCAAGGTTGTGGGCGTGATATAAGTGGTCACGACGGTGGACGTTTTCGGAGCACCTTTAGGACTGATTCCGGGCACACTGGATTTCATAGTTGTGGATAGCTGGCTGGTGGGCGGAATCGGCGGAATCAGCAGAAGGGATCTGTTTAGCGGCGAGCTATGGCCAGAGCCAGACGCAGTCGTATGCCCATGAGTGTCCTTGTCCTCCTGAGGCGGGGGTGGCAAAGGCCGCCCGCGTACCGCTGGTCTCTGCGAATCGCCATTGTATGCGAAATAACTAGTCCCCCCGTGGCTGGTTTTGGTCATAGTCCCTGTGGTCGCTTTCGGAAGTGAAGACGACTCGTCGCTTGGGTTATCAGGGAGCAGCACAACAGAGAACTCCTTCTTGTTGGGATTTCCCTCATTGCCTACAGTGTTTCGAGGATAGAAATTCATTGGGGCTGGTATCTCCTTCGGCAGCGGTATAATTCTTGGGCGCGCTCGTTTCCTAGCGGCAGGGGAGGGCTTGCTCTCGGTAGAGGAGGGATTGCCATCGGCAGAGGAGAGTTTGCTATCGATAGAGGATTTGCTAGCGGCAAAGGAGACATCCGTTGCCGCCGTTGCCAGCATCGAGACGACCAAAGCCGCCAGGAGACACCATTTTCTTGAGGTTGAGGGGAGATGCAGGGCCTGCATCATTTGAGCAGGTTGCAGCGGCGGGAGTTGCGATGGCAGATGAGCGAGACCACGAGGACAGCCAAGCGACGGGGACACTTTTACTTTGGCTTGGCAACACCCAGAACGGCAGCCGCAGCTTTAGACGGGTGCCCGTTGCACACTACACGTGACTTTTGTAACGCAGACATGCTCACATCCTCAGCAACGCAGAGCTCATTTACGGGGCACCTTGAGGCCTGCATTCCCAGGAGAAGAGCGGCGTTTCCCTGTCGCGCTGACCGATCGGGAAGCGAATTCCGAATCTAGCCGACCCTTCCTCCATCCATCGCGAGCATATGAGTCACACCCCGTTTGCGTTTCGCCCCGGAACCATCGTGTTCCCATCGTCTCCCGCCGCGCCGCCACCAGACACGCCGTCTCCGGTGCACGTCGACGACGGTCAGCGCGGGGGACTGGCGCGGCGTGATCGTCACAGCGGCGGTGCCAGACGACCCGTCGGAGCGCGTCCATCAGCGTCGTCGGCATCATCGGCATCATCGGCACCGTCAAATATTCTCTCGAGGCTCGGCGCTGGTGGGAGGAAAGATCTGACGGTGACGATCAGCAACTTGGGCGCCCAGCCTGCGCGTCAGTCCAAACAGAGATAGTGCGCCCTCTCCTTACCACCACCTCTGCTAAGTGTTTTCCGCAGTGATCCTTATGGGAAGCGCGGCGAGCAGCGCGGGTCCAGACGTGGTCAGGACCACCCGTCAAGCAAGAACGACGCTTCCGCCCTGGCGATGGATTCGCTCTTCACCGTGACAGTAAGTATCCACAAAAGACCGATGGGGTGCCAAATGCTGCTAGATCCGTGGAAATAAGGCCAATAGTCAGAATCTCATATCGTTTCTGTCGTCCAGAGTCCCCGGCCTTAAAATGCTCAGCGTCAGTGACACTCGTCCGATCAGGCAATGTTGCTCACACGCTCTAGTCCCGGCTCGAGGCGGGCATTGTCTACATCGACGTTGATAACCGAGCAAGTGCTGAGAAATTGGTCAGCATGTCGGGCACAGTGTTCGCAGGTGGCAAGGTACGACTGTCTCGCTCGCTCCATCGTCACAGCCCATTGTCCTTCAGCTACTCATCCGCAAGGACCATCGACGCACCACGCGATCTGACGGGGCAGCCGCTGCAACGCCCAAAGTCAGCTCCCTCGAGGCAATTCGCACCTTTATACACGAACGCTGGCGCCCCGGCTCGCGTCTTGTGGATCTCTCGGCCATGGGAGATGATCGGGGCCTTAAAGCAGCGGGGGTCAAATCAATCGGCGTTGCCAGTGCTGCGCAGCAATCGACTATCGCTGCCGTGATCGCGAAGCTCATCAAGGAACACTACCCCGAAGTCGAATCGATAGATTTCACTGGCAATCAGATCAGATCGACGTCGGCTATTGCTCCTTTTCCCAACATGCTACCTGGCGTCCGCGCCATCTCGCTGAAGGACAATAATATTCTGACCGTCAATGGCCTGGACTACATTGCCGGGGAGAAGTTCCCCGCCCTTCGCGAGCTAATCCTGGCTGGGAATCCTCTGGAGAAGGCGATTATCAAGCGGAACAATGGCGACCGCATTGGATATAGAAGGTGAGAAATCATTGCGGCGACGAGTCTGACGCTTGGCAGCGAAATCCAGCGCGTATTCCCACAGCTGGAAATGCTGGACTTTGAACCGCTTTCGGGCGAGATAAAATTCGACCTCGGCGAAGACATCAGCTCTTCCACCGCAGCACAGCCCTTTCCGATACCAAACCGAGGTCCTTTCTTTGACAGCGAAGCAACTCGCGCCACCGCAAACGATTTCCTCGCGAGGTAGTGATCACTATTTGACTGCCCATCCACTGGACTGGTTAGATTTCTACCCCTCTGGGATGAGCAACGCTCGGCTCTTTCCGATCTTTACGACCCTTCTGCAATGTTCTCCGTCATGGCACTGACGAACACACGCATTGCCGAGACGCGCGATTCAAAGGCCATCAGCGTCGAGGGCTGGATGGGGGCCAACCGTAACATGTTTCACCGAAAAGACCTTAGTATGGTGCGGGCTTTAGTTTTTCATGCTGATACTGGATCAATAGGCGTGCGGACGAGCACCCTCAAGTTTGGTACGGACGCCATTATACAAGCAATCTCGGCACTGCCATCGACCAAGCATCCGCTCCATGACGCCTCCAAGTTCGTGCTGGACGCCTGGCAACGCGGCACCGACGACGGCATGCCCGTTACTGTTATTCAGATATTTGTCCATGGCGAGTTCACCGAGACAACTTCGGAGCAGCAGCAGCTTGTTCGGAGCTTTGATCGATCCTTTCTCATCGCCCCTGCCCCTTCTGGCTCAAGGTACATCGCTGTCTCTGCAGGCCCAACGAATGAATGCCATTTAGAGCGGCTACAGCAGGGTATCCGTATGCTGTGATGAGCGACCGACTTACAGTTCGATCGCACCACGCCAAGCCGTCGTGGACGTCCGCCGAAGCCGGCGTGCCACTTCCCACCGAAGCTGTACCAGACATACCTGCAGCAGCCAGCGTCGAGACGGCCGACGTTCGGTCCCAGATGGTCGCAGCACTGTCAGCACACACCAAGCTGAATGCGGCGTTTGCCGAGCTGTGCCTTGCACAAACGGGATGGTCGATGGAAGCCGCCTTGGCAGCTTTCAATGCGTCGATGGTGGGTCCTGTAGAGCTAACGTGAGCAGACTAACGTTTCCTGCAGGCATCAGGCGCCATACCCGCCGAAGCGTTTATGCCATAGAGCGGAACATGGGCCCTCCAGTTCGCAAAAGCATACCTTTGTGCTGTTCAGCACGCCCAATGCCTCCGTAGTGCAGATGTCCAAGGCGGGTGTCCAAGGCGGATGTCCTAGGCGGACGTCCAATGCAGGTATCTTTCATAGTGTAGCTGAGTTGAGCTGCATACGCCTCCCTCGCCACAGCCCGCAATGCCTGCAATCCAGGGCCTGCTGGCAGCGGGGTTTGCCATTGCCCTCCTCCTCCTCTATGTCTTCTCGACAGATATTACCCTCGTAAACAACGACGCAACGCGTGCTAATGTGCTGCGTGCAAATGCGCTGCGCAGCCGTGCATCTCCACGGATTGCCATCCTTGTCCTCGGCTCGCTTGCCTCTCCCGTCTCCCGGCGCCGGCTCATCGCATCCCGCAGCACGTGGATGCGGCATGCTCTCGCCATGCGCAGCGCCCACGTCACGATCTTCCTCGCTCTGGGCCCCGAGGCGACCCTGCCGCTTGATCTAATTCCCCCGCAGCTCTCCGATCTTCCCCGCCTCGATGTGCCCGATGTGGACTACGATAATCTCTACATAAAGACTTTTGCTGCATTCCAGCAACTGCACGACAATTATCTGAATGAGTTTGACTGGTTTATGAAGGCCGATGACGACACGTATGTTCGCGCAGAGGCGCTTGCTCGGCTCCTGGCAAAGCATTTCCCGATTCCACAGCATTCGGCTTCGCAGGAGACAGACGCAGCACATATGCATCTTGTTGGGCACGCAGAGGAGATGTATGTTGGGCAGGTCATCGACGTCCTTAGGCAAACATCAGCGACGAATCGCAGCGAGACAGTGCCATGGGTGCCGCGAACTCCCGCCATCGACATGCGATGCTACGGCGGCCCAGGGTATATGTTGTCCCGCCCACTGCTACGCAAACTCGGGCCGCGTCTCGGAGATTGCACTGCGCGATTTCCGACTGCCGAGGATGTTGCCATGGGAATGTGCGTCAACGAGTATGTAGCCCCGCCACCGGGCTATAACAGCACATCGCGTGACATATACCATGGCTGCCAAAATCTCCCGGTGGGCAGGCATGGACACAACCGATTTCAGCATATTGAGCGCACCAATCTAAAGGTCTGGGAAGCGCTGTTTTCCTTGAGTGCTGGCAATCCGTGGCACGGTGTGTTGGATGACGTCGTGTCGTGGCATAGTGTGCCGCAGACAGAAGAGTTGAACGGGCATGCGAGGTTGGAGAATGCCTATCTCCAATCGCGGCTTACGCCCTGAATGTACTTGCATGATTACAATTGGTCACCAATGATCCTACTGATTTATCCCCGAGGGCAGAGGCGGCGGCATGCCCTGCATGTACGCGGGGAGCGGAGGCGGCGGGATTCCCATGGCGGCCATCGCCGCAGGGTCCCCGCCATTCGGCATGGCGCCGGCCACAGCAGGCTGCCCACCAACGCCCGGCTGCATCATGGCAAACAGGCCGGTGTTGTTCTTGCGGCCCTGAGCGGCAAGCAGCCTCTCTGCCGCCGTTCCATGTCGCTCGCCCCTTCCATCCCGCTTAAACGCGTACGACAGCGTCACCGTGCGATTGGCCAAAAACTGCCCACTCATCGCCGCAATGGCCGCATCTGCAGCCTCGAACGAGTCGAACGACAGGAATCCGTACCCCTTGCTCTCGCCCGTCTCTGGATCCCGCGCCAGCTTTGGCGTCTGTATAATGCTGCCAAACACCGCGAATGTTTCGTACAACACGCGCTCGTCCACGGACGCATCCAGGTTGCCGAGGAACAAATTTGCGCCGACATCCAGCTGGCCCTTGTCCGACGACGCACGATTGACGCGAATTGGGCGTCCAAACACCTTGATCATGTTCATCACCTGGATTGCATAGTCCGCGTCCTGCGCCGAGGAGAACTCGCAAAAACCGTAGCCCTGATGCGTGCCGCTGACACGGTCCTTGGGCAGGTGGACGGATGCGACGTGGCCGACCTGCAGCATCAGCTCCCACAGGAGCGAGTCGTTGACGCGCTCGTCGAGGTTGCCGACGTATACTGTCGCCTCCTGGTTGCGCGTTTCCTGTTGGGAGGATGGCGCGTTCATCGCAAGGTGTGGTTGGACGCTGACTGTCAAATGCTACCCACCGCCACCATCATCGTCACCTATTTATTTATATTACATAATGGAAACCGCCGACTCGAATCCGCACCATCAGCAGCGCTCCTGCCATATATATCCTACGCAGGACCCGGTGCGGTTCGTCACTTCGTACGTAGTCTCCCCCGCCGTGCTTGCCATCGTCAGAACAATCCTCGCCCTCTTTGCCGTCGCCACCCTCATCGGCTCCATCGTCGAGGCCGCAACGGCAGACGCATATGGAGTGTTCTGGCTGTTCTATTTGACGCGGTGGTCGTACGTTGGCCTGACGGTATATTTCGTAATCGCTGCCTCGTGTTCGCTGGCCTATGTGCGGCAGATACGACGGTTGCCGAAAAATACGTATCCGATTCCAGCGACTGTCCCACCAAAGTCAGTCCGATCGCGGCTTCTGGGCGCGCTATACGTCTCCGTCATTCCGATTCACATTCTCGTGCCAGTGGTCTTCTTCACGCTGCTCTACGACCCCAGCGCTGCCTCGACGCCCCTGCGCCAATGGATCCAGATTGGCCAGCATGGCACGGACTTGGTCACTATTCTAATTGAACTCTGCCTTTCCCGCGTACTCATCCCTTGGGTCGGTCTGGCGGTTGTTCTCATTGTCGCGCTTCTTTATGTCTGCTGGATGTGGATCGTGCAGGCAGCATTTGGAGTGTGGCCGTACCCTTTTTTGAATTTTGCCAACGGGCCCCCGGTCGCCGGAGCCTATATTGGCGTGTTGGTCGGGTTCATCGTGGCATTTGTGATCGCGAAGGGCGCAACGCACTTGCGTGAGTATATGGCTCGGCGGACTGGCAGGAATGAAAGGTTTGCCCGAGAGGTGCCTGCGTCGACTGCGGGCGACACTACAGGCGACGATGCGGGTGATATGCGAGAAGTTGCCCTTCTTGCATGATGTATTCATCGTGCGCTGGAGTGCAGTGTTAGGGCAGCTCAAGTCGCTGATACATACCCCGACTGTAGTACCATTGAAAAGAATATAAAGCACTGCATGCCCTTTGTCTGCCTATGTAATAATGTACTCATCCCACCAATCACGATGGGATACCACATCCTGCCTTTACCCAGGTTAGGCCAAGCGGAGATTATCAAGACACGCAGAAGCAGTAG
>QZWS01000372.1:0-11572 GCA_004114245.1 Zoopage sp. CT-All
TATTTCACCGCGGTGGACGTGCAGCACCTCGACGTTTGATATGGGCGTCGTATTTGTATGGATTGTTGAATGGTCCTGAAGCCCCGTACACGTCTTCGATGAAGTCTGCAGTACTTGAATAGGTATTTCACCGCGGTGGACGTGCAGCACCTCGACGTTTGATATGGGCGTCGTATTTTGTATGGATTGTTGATTGATCCTGAAGCCCTGTACACGTACTTAAAGAGATACTGCAGTATTTGTAGAGGTATTTGACAGCGGTGGATCTGCAGCACCCTCGACGTTTGATGTGAGCGTTGTACTTTGTATGGATTGTTGATTGGTCCTGAGGCCTTGTAGACGTACTTGAACAGGGTTGCTGAATTGCCAGTGGATGATGGACAACGGTTTCCACCCGCACCTGTCATGCAGACCATGCCGACCATCCGATGCTTTGGGAAGGACTGAAGCCGCATCCGCATCTGCTTTTTTTCAGGTCCGGTGGTGAGAGACTGAAAGCAAAGACACAAAACGTCGGGTGGATCCCTCCGTGATGGTCGCCTCTCGATCCCTCACCGTCCTTATACTCCTGATCCTCCTTGCGCGTCTGATGGTCCACGCTCTCCTGATCTCCTGATGGCGCGTTCTTCTAATTCTGATTCGGTTCCTGAAGTACGCATTTTTTTTTTTTAAACAAAAAAAGAAAAATTGCAAAAAGTGACCATCTTTCCGAAGTGTGCCTTCGCACTGACCAACGGTTCGCAGTGCATTGTCTGCAGTCTTCAATCCCATATGTGCGTTTCATTATCGAATCGCCACGTGCGTCGGTCGAGCACTTAGAGCTGTGAATATCATCATTTTCATACGCGTCTTCTTCAGGGCTACTGTCCTCTGTTTATGGGAAGTCCCTGTGATAAAATAAAACTACAAAACGTCTAACT
This sequence comes from Zoopage sp. CT-All, assembly GCA_004114245.1. NCBI lineage: Eukaryota > Fungi > Zoopagomycota > Zoopagomycetes > Zoopagales > Zoopagaceae > Zoopage > Zoopage sp. CT-All. The sequence continues at coordinate 921 of QZWS01000372.1, forward strand.
CGTACCGTCCCTCACTACCGCCCTACTTGTGAGTCCTAATCCTCACTACTGCCAGCCTTGGTGGTTGTTGTTATTAAACTGCCCCAAGTTGATATTCATCGGATTCCCTGGGCCAAACGCCTGCTGCTGGTTATTACCGTTGTTGCCGTTGTTTCCGCCGTTGTTTAAAAACGCGGACGGATCCATGTACTGCGGCTGCTGTTGCTGTTGCTGTAAATGCTGCTGTTGGAACTGTTGCTGCCCATTCAGCGCTGGAACATGGATGCCTCCTATAGTCGTGGTCGTGGTCGTGACCCCAGATCCTGATGACGCTGCCATCGCCGCTGCTGCCGCATTCTGGCTCTGGCGCATGATATTCATCAGTTGGTGGCTCGTCAACTGCGGCTGTTGTTGTGGCTGCTGTTGTTGCTGCTGCCCTTGCTGGGGATGTTGTCCTTGACCAGAAAGGGAATTTGTCATGGGTCCGCCTGATGTCCGCATGTGCTGAGGAAACTGTTGCGCTTGTGCTTGAAAATTCTGGTACTGTGAATGCTGAAGTGGCTGGAACTGTTGCTGCTGCGGGGCAGGAGGTAGAGCAATATTGGCCACACCTGTTTGCATGGGGATCGACGAAGTAGCAAACGACGATGCCGTGCCTACTGTGCTTGATGACATCGACGAGGATGACGACGCGTCTGCAGAACCCGATTCGCCAGTCGAACCTGCATTAGCAGCGGTGGCCTGTGCCGCTTTACTGCCCTTGCTTGAACGACTACCCTTGCCCTTTGTAGCTTTGGTTGCCGTGACAGGTGCAGCAGCACTGGGAGCTGTTGCAGCAGTAGTCGTTGCAGTTGCTACCGCACGCCCTGCTTTTGACCCAGTGTTGGAGCGCTTCTTTCCAGCAGCTGCAGTATTGGGAGCTGTTGTACCGGCAGAGGCTGGGGGTACAGCCACTGCAGGGATAGATGCTGCAGAACTGGCAGCTGCAGAGCTCGCAAACTCGTCGTCCTTGATTTCAATGACTTCGCCATCTTCCATGGTGCTGGCGCTTACCCCCGACTGACGACCCGCGGTGGATGCTGCGCTCATTCCAGACTGCTGTCCTTGCTGCTGACCGTTCTCCCAGGACATGGTCATGGAGTTCAAGTCCAGATCTTCATCGTTCAAGATTTGGCCCTCCTCCAGCTCCGGGTCGGGTTCCTGTACGCGCGGTAAAGGGGGCACAGATCCGGATCGGATGCCACCGGTCGACGATGATGCAGGATGGCCAAACAGATCCACCTCCATAAGATTCAGTTGCTGTCCAGCAGAGTTGTCATTCAGACTATTTGCACCTTCAGTGATACCCTCCATCATCAAGTCCTGTTGCTGCTGCAATTGCTGTTGTTGCTGCTGTTGTTGTTGCTGGCGCTGCTGCTGTTGAAACTGCAATTGCTGTTGCCTCTGTTGATGCTGCAAAATCAAGAGCTGTTGCTGATGCGTGTGGTTATATTCGCACGGACGCAGCTGCTCCTCAGCCATCAATAGCTCCATTTCGTCGTCTCCTCCGCCATGACCCAGCTTGAACTGTGTTTGATATGTGGTACCCTCGGCCGATTTCCGAACCTGTTTTGCACCAAAAAACGTCAACGAAATCGAAGTGTCGTTTGCATTCTCGTGCGCGGCAGCAGCGACTGCAGAGGACGCCAGTGAGGATGATGATCCCGAGACGAGGGAGGAGGTGGACCCCGAAAGAGGGTTGCCTCCAGCAGCATCGCCATTGCTCTGGGTAGCGTCATACAACCCCAGACCGAGTGCAGGGCTTTGTGACGAAACCTGTGGCTGTTGAAGAGGGTTGTGTTGCTGTTGATTCGGGTTCTGCTCCAGATCACCAACGCAATCCTCAAGCCAGTCCCAGGGTCTTGGCTGGATCTCCTTGTGCTGAACAGGCGCTCTCGATCCATTGCTCGCTTCTCCTGCCACTCGAAGGCTCGTAAAGTAAACGTTGTGCTGTTGGAACGGCAGGATTCTAAAAATTCTGGATGCAAACACTGTTGGGATCGAAGTCGTCATCTGTGGCAATCCAGTCCGAAGTTGGTTCAAAATATCGTTCCTGATAGCCTTCGAGTCCGCTCCGCCACCACTGAGCCCTCCAGAGAGAAGCAAAACCTCGTCCATAAGACACGACACCATGTCCAGACAAAACTCAAACAGCCTCTCCTCCGAGCCATGGCCATGGACGATGGAGGACACGAGCAGGTTCGTCAGTCGAATCACATACGTTGCCAGGTCGCAGGCAGTCGAGGACGGATGCTGAAGAATCACTGGCAAAAGAGGAACAAGCAGTCGGAGTCGCAGGCAGAGAGATGTCCGCAAATCAATTAAGTGCACAGACACGGTCGACTTGCCGCTGCTGCCGATGTTGTATCCATTGTCACGAGCTGGAATTGATGAAGAAAAGGTCGCGCCCTGATGGTGATCACGTTGTTGCATGGATGCCGAAGCATTTAGCAGAAGGTCTTCAAAGTCGACCGCACCAGCCTCCTTCTCTTGCACGACCTTGGCCGCATCTTCATACGAACAGCCGATGGCTTGCATCACGTCAAAGACGCGGATACGGTCCTCAAACTTTTTGAGCTGCCACAGTAGACTCTTTGCGAATCCGATCCGGCTTTCAAGTTGAGCTGCATCCAATCCCTCCAGGGCAGACGCTGCAGGGTTGACGTAGCTACTGTTGTTGCCTGCCGATGACGCCGCAGGGGTGGATGCTGATGGTGTCGCCGCTGCCTGACTAGAAGGCTCATCACTGTTCAAGGAAAGGGAGATGCCTGGCTGCCGCTCATTCATGAGGATCTCCATAACGTAATGGAAGTTGGCGACAATGGTTATATAGTCGGCGCTGCTGACCGGCCGCTGAACAATCATGACATTATAGGGGAAGGTGGTGTTGGAGTGTCCGGCGAGAACGCTGTATCCATAGCGAATGAACTAAGCAGAGGTACCAGTAAACAAAGAAAAAATCAGAGTTAGAGCGGCATCATTGTGACATCCCCTGCTGAAAATTGGTCATCTAACCATTGCACTACAAGCTTGCTACGTTTTTCGATCAGACACTTACCTCCTCAACCACGTCATTCCGCATGCCAACAAGCATCCTGCCCAGAAGCTCCTTGTCCGCGGTTTCCGAAAGAACAAACTCTTGAAAGAAAATGTGAATCAACACCTGCAATGCATCGCCTTCACCCTGGTGATGGTGGGAGTGCAATTGTGATGATACTGTCGGGTCAGAAGTCATAGCCACGCCCTCCATCAACATGGCCGATGACGACGACGCATCTCCTTGACCCGCGTTATTGAGCACCTTTTCCGAGTGCTTGTCATCCCTGAGAGACGCGGCGCGCTCCATCATGACATTGTCCAACAACAGCCAGAACTCGACCTTGCACCGGTCAAAGATCCAGCGGTCGACTCTTGAAAAGATGGATCTCAAAGTCCTCTGGTGCACCGTCATTGTGGTGTTCTCCCCATAAGCCGTGTCCATCAGCAGCAAACTTTCATGGCTCTCCGCCACAAGCATCTGAAAGGCCTCCATCATCCTGCGATCGACTATCTCAAGGTGCTTCCTGTTGACCGAGTTGCTCCCCTTATCGCCGAGAGCGCTTGTCCCCTTGGCACCAGAGACACCTGCCTGCTGCAGCTGATGTTGCTGCTCCTCGCGGGCTTGCAAAAACATCTTGTAGGCGCCGTCGACATCCATCTGACACTTTTCACGTAGCCAGTCCGCAGAGAGTGCCCAGTCCTTGCGATACTCCTGAATTTCATGCAGCGCCTTGTGGTTCAGGGGCAGGCAAGCCTCGATCCAGACTAGATCTCGGCATATTTTGAACTGCGTCAGCATCATTTTCCGATGCTCCTCCTGCAATAGCAATGATGCCGCGCTGCTTTCTGTCGATCCGTCTGCTGCAGGTGTACGCTCTTGGTGTGACTTTCGCTTGTGCATCGCCACCAGATTTGCGTATCTCTGGGTCTGCAGTGCGTGAACCTCAGCAATCGTCAGCCGGATCCCAGATTGATCCAGAGAGTGTCCAGCAGAGATGGCGAGGTGCGAAGTTCCATAGGGCTGATGGGTTCTTGGGTTGGTGGAGGCATCCTCAATCAGGAGTAGTCGCAGTAAGCGGACGAGTGTTTTGCATAGGTTCAAGACTGCCTCGTTTGGAATCGCCTGCTGCGATGAGTCGTCCGCGTGCGGCGATGACTGGGGCGAGGGCTGGATGGAGCAGGCAACCTTGTTCAGAAGGGCTCCGCATAGGTTTTGAACGAGAATCTCAATGGAGCATACCCCTTGAATCGCAAGTTGTGCCATGAACGACAGGAACCAGACTAGGTGGCTGTTGTCATCACCATGGATCGCGTCCCCATCGTGCACTGATGAAACGCCTAGATGGGTCGTCATCCACTCCATATCGTGCAGCTTCGGCCAAGAAAGAACAACTTCGTCCAAGGTCCCGTTCCCGACCCGCTCCGATGTCTCCACCAACAGCTCTACATAGAGTTTCGACGCCCGGATGATTTCCTGAGACGCGGACAGGCGTGCTAATGAACCGACTGAGCCATCCGCGTCCATTGCTGCTGCCGATCGTGCGTTTGCATCCTGCTTTCGGAGAGCATCAATACACCCCTCAAAGAGCCTGCGTGGCCACTCTGAAAGTCCGCCGTATTTGAAGTGAAGAGACGATGCTAAATTGGAGACTGCGGTTGAAGACGTGTCCTTGAGAAGATGCTGCAGTTCCTGAATCTGGGCGGGGATGGTAATTCCTGCAGCGATAGTGGTCTTGGGGCTGATCAGATCAACTTCCATTTGTGTGCGAATGTCCTCTGGAACATTGTACGCCTCAAAAGCCAAGTAGCGTGGAAGTGCCTTCAGAGAAATGCTCTTGCTCTGTAAACTGTAATGCTTGGCTAGGATCGCCTGCGAGAATTTTGTCATCGTGCCCATGGCTGCCCAAACCATGTAATGTTTCTTGGCGAGGTTAACAATATACGTCAGCAGAGTCTTGTCCAGTGTGTGCTCAAGTAGCCATGTACATAACTAACATGCAAAAGTGGGGGTTAAAATTCAAGAACGACTGCAAAAAGTAGACGGACAGTACCCGCTTTCAGAGTAACACAATACCTCAAAGAGCGAATGGAAATCACCCGCCACTTCCATGACACAGACAATGGTTGCAAACTGCCTTCCGTTCAGTAGTGAGGAGCCTGGAGACGTCATCACCCTCCAGTTGTCTTCTCCGATCTGAATATGTTTGACTACATAGGATTTGACGGCGTCCAGAAGCCACTGCGACGTAATCCTTAGCTGACAGAATCTGCTTGCAGAGAGAATCAGCTCTGTAAGCTGGAATGGTATTGACGAAGAGAGCTCCTGTCCGTCCTGTGCTGAATCCTTGATGGGAACTGTCATGTTGGCGGCTAGTCAGTGTTCAGAGAGAAACGAGCAATTAGAATTTTAAAGGCAACATGTGGTTGTTGTCCTTCACTTGGTTCAATCCTCTACCTTCAGATGAAAACATGTGCGGCAGTTTGGCCTTGATCTGCGCCGTGATCGTATCAAAGCACTCGCGGTCATATTCGTCCTCGCCATTGACGCCAAAGAGGACGACTCTCCTCTGGTTGAGATGATGGCGGAGTGCGCCCTTGTGTAGAGGAAACGATTGTAAATACTTGAGGTGCCTCAGCGTCGACTCCTGCCCTCGCTTGCTTGGTTGCAGATCGCCCCTCGCGATCAGCCTCTGAAGATACTGTTGGTATGAGAATAGGTGGTCGTGAATCAAGTTGCCATAGAGTCGGGCCACAGCATCCAGAGTGTCCTCCTGCCCGTGATGGTGATGATGATGATGATGGTGGTTGTGGTGCTGCTGTTGATGGCTGTGAGCAGCAGTTTGAGAATGAGTGGATAGGTGATGGTGTGATCCGTTGAATGAATCCAAAAACTCTAGTAAAGCCGCCTGTAACCGTGGTGGGCGCTCGTGAGCTGAAATATGCGTGGAAAGTCTTGGGCTCTCGAGCCAAATGTTGAGCAGTGTCCCAACAAGATACACTCTATGGGGTCCGTAGCGAGAATTGGTGATGGCCCATTCGCAGAGCGTGTTCACTCGGGATTTCCAAGCAGCATCCAGTCGCTGAGATAATGACGTGTTTGAGGGTGGGTATTGTGGCACCGAAGGTGCACGTGAAGCTGCCTCTCTGGGCGTGGCGAGTGATGATACAGCGGGAGTTGCTAACGGAGAAAATGCCGGTTTGCATGGGGATGATGGTATTGACGCTGTTCCTGGATGGCCATCCGTCGAGTCTGAAAAGTAATTATGGGCGACCTCCTCTAGATCCGAAAAGTGATCGACCTTGTCCAAAATCTCCACATTACTCCCTTGCCGCGTGCTCTTGCTGTCCACGTCCGATCCAGGCGATGTCAGATCCGTAAAGACACGCACCCTTGCCTGTATCATCTTAAAGTATGACTCCAGTACAGATCCAACATTAGGAAACACTGCTGGCTTGTGTGGACTCGACTGAACGTCCTTGAGTAGCACCTCTTCTAAAAGGGCCGGGTGCGTAGACCATGCCTTGGGTATTACAAACATATCGGGTGTTGACAGGAATATTGACTAACGACGCAAATACAGTGTTCCAGGTCAGTATCCGTAGACTTTCTTTGAGGTCCGCTTATCTGCGCACGATCATATAGAATCTATGCCCAATACCTGAAGCATTCTCTTGAGTTCCAGCTCAAGATACGAATACCGGAAAAATGTTTGGTTATATGACGGATGGTTTTGTACCTAATGACGAAGTAGCATGTTAATATAAGTAGAGGCAAAAGCAAGCGCAATCTGGACTAATGCATTGAGGACACAACGTACCAACTGAAGAGTGTTAAGCAGACTCTCGATTAAGAGTCGCATCAGTAACCTGGACCGCGCATACTCGGACAGGAACATTGCGATCAGGCTCAACAAAAGCGCAACCTGCTCAAAGCTCAAGGTTGAGATTTGTTCGACAGTCGCTCGTAGAAAGTGGCGATGATCCAGCAAGCCTTCGTTGTACTGCCACTTTGTCAACATGACTGAGTAACGCCACTTGGCCTCCCACTTCTCCTTTGCTTCCTCGCTCGCCCATGGTTTCACGTTCTGAGAGCCACTGGCTGGGTTAAGGGCTGACGCTGCCGGCTTTGTGGTCGACTGTGGGTTGATCTCGAGGAGTTGCTTTTTCAGAAACATGTGGACGGTCATAGTCCAGTCGGTCGAGTATTGATTCTGAGTCGATGAGGGTCTGCTCCGCTGGGCCTGCATCTCACTGAGAGCAACGATTTTGATGTACCATGTCGCCCTGAGCATAGGTACCTGCCGCTGCGCAAGTGCTTCGAGCAACTTTTCCGATTTAAATCCATGTGGCACACTTTTGGAAAGGCGTCGCAATGAAGTCGTTCCTGAAAGATCGGTCATCCATTGCTCCTTCTTTTGATCGTTGAGGGTTGCGCGACTAGGAGGTCTGAATGTACTAGGCCTAGTTGCGACGAGAGTGAGTTTAAGGTAAAGCCGCCTTAGCGCTATGTCACCCCAGGTCCACTGTCCATGCTTAATACAGAGAAAAGCTGAATTTCTTACCCAATGATCTTGCTCGACTCCTGCCGCTTCTTCAGTACCTCGACCATAAATGCTCCAAGGTCATGCAGTTTCTTTGGATCCTGCAGTCCATCCGCCAGAATTCCCTGTGCAGACACTGTCTCGTTCTGGATCAAGGTCCACATTGTTCCATTATATAATTGCAGAAGCACTGTGAGTTAGCCCCTGTCTCTGATCTCCGTCGTATCGTTTGCAAAAGAAGAACAAAAAAAAACCCCCTCCTCTGGTGGCGTACCTGTATGATGCCTTTGTCGATGTATCCTGTTTTCACATTGTTGAACGTCATCTGATCCTCATCCTGCCCAGGCTTTTGTGGAAAGACTCCAGGAAATCCTAGTATCATTGGCGTCAGGAACCAAACATTGATGATAGTTAGAGGGTTGAAGCTTTGCATGATCAAAATTAAGTGTGCAGGCTCATGATAAAACAATTCCTCATGCGACAATTGAAAATAGCCATTGACTCCTACCCAGATCGCTGGTCCTATGCAGTTTTTTCTTCCTGGGTGGGGGCAACAAGATGTACCGCCGCAGTGGCGAGGATGGGTGGCTCTTGCTCGAGTTTGGATAGGCTGACGAGGAAGGCGAAGACGAATAGGGCGAGTGCGTCGGGGTGGTATGTTGGGAAGCATGACCATACGGCAATTGCGCATTATTGCTGCTTAGACTGCTGTTGTTGGCTCCCAAAAGACCGTTGCCCATGGAATTGTATGGCATCCCGGAGGAGGAACCGTATCCGCCTCCAGCGTATCCTGCTCCAGAGTTGTTGCCGGCATGATAGTTCATGCCTGTTGGTGCTGTGTTGCGTCCTGCACCGAATCCTATCCGTCCCGGCGCGTTTGGGCCTTGTGCCGAGACGCTGTTCATAGGTGGTCCCACGGGTCCTGATCCTGGCGGATACTGCGTGAAGCCCCCACGAGAATGGTGGCCTAAAGAAGCAGAGGAGTGAGAGCACGTCAGTATATGCGGATGGATGGGAGCAGAGTGTGTGAGATATGGGTGTGTCCGCGGGACCCTTGTGGAAGAGGAGGGCGGCCGTGCGATGGGGATGAGAGCAGCATGGACAAGGCGCGGCAATGCACTGTTCCAAAAGCGGCGTAGATTGGATTCAGGTGCGGATGGACTTGCCTGGGTATTTGGACATGGCTGGCGATCTGTGCTCGTGATGCGAGCGTGGTGGGTGGGGATGGAGTGGATCAAGAGGCGCTGGCAGCAAGGCGGGCCATGCAGGCTCTTGAGTAGCTGTGGCTGCTGGACGGCAAGGCGCGAGGAATGTGTTGGCTGAGGGGAGCAGTCAAATCTCAATCAATGGGTGTGTGTGTGTGTGTGTGTGTGGATGTGGATGTGCTGTGATGGAAGGGCGTGGTTGCTGCAAAGAGATGATGACGAGGACGACGGAGGATGATGATGATTGATGACGGGTCGCGCAGAAAAGGGCTGTTGACACAACACAAGACAGACAAGCAGACACACAGACACGAGAAAAAGAACGAGAAGCGAGTGAGAGAGTGAGAGACACTGAGGGTGTGCAGAGAAGGGTCAGGCTGGGTGTGCTGAAGAGGGTGGGTGTGTGCAGGCAGCCAAACGAGAAGAAGGTTGCGCACACAAAAAGGGCGTTCAGACCATGCGGCACACGGCTCTACTGCGACGGAAATCCACAGAGCACAAAAAAGGGGCCGGGACAGCCAAGCTGTGGTCCGAGGAGGAGGAGGAGGAGGAGGAGGAGCCAGCGTGTGTGTGGATTGGATACTGTACATACACATCTACAACCTATCTGTGTCCACCCATCGCACCTATCCTCGCGCTCTCTCTCTCTCTACCTTTAGCATCACTCTCTCTCATCCTCATCCTCATCCTCATCTCTGTCCCTTCATCAAACGGAAATGCAACCAGCAAGTTTGGTTGGCTAACTGCTGATCCGCCTCCAATGTCTGTCCTTTAATTGGCTAGTTTCTTGCGCGGCTGTTCACTTTTATCCATTGGAGCCCCGCCTGATTACCGGGATCGAGATCGTGTTTCCGTTCGATCCGGTGGCTCGTCTTGCCGTCGTCAAGGATCCGCACAAGCTTACATGTTCAAGAAAACCACCCATGAGGTCTGCCTGCATGACACTATGTGGGTGTGTCAGTCGTCTTTCTTTTAATCCGTTGCTGTGGAAAGAGAGCAGGAGTGCTAAAGCAAGTGTCCATAGGTCAAACGAACACACACCGCCGGACGCCATTGATCCCACTCTCTCTACTGTTTCTTCGTGTCACCAACAGGAAAAGCGCCTCCTTCCCATCTTACTCATATGCATCGACAATGCAAGCACATCTTACTCAACTGTACACTGCTGCAGATACTGCACACTCACTTCTTATAAAAACTAGCAGGCCCTCTTTGCTCATCCATAGAAAACGTAACCTCAAAGCAGCCATGACAACGACTACTCCGCGCATCATTCTCGGGTACGAATCCTTTTCGCACCGTTCGTTCTTCTTTATATTAAACAACGCTAATCCGATCTCACATCCTAAACGTGGCCATAACCTCTCCTTGTGATCCCTGAAGAACTATGACCTTTGGTCTCGAGTCCTCAGATGTAGCGACCACAGCTGTCCGCGTCAAAGGAGCCGCCAACATCAAGCCTTTCCTGGACACCTTTCACGCACATGGTCACTTTGACATCGACACTGCCCGGATCTATGGCAACGGGGACACGGAGAAGGCCCTTGGCCAGTGTTTCGTGAGCAGTTTTAGCATCGCCACTAAGGTCTGGCCTGTTTCGACGGGAGCTCATCAACCAGAGAATCTAAAGCGAGTTTTTCGCGAGTCCCTCGAGGCACTTGGCGTGCTCAAAGTCGAGACTTTTTACCTGCACGCACCTGACTTTACCACCCCTTGGGAGGAATCATGCAAAGCCGTAGATGATCTTTACAAGGAAGGGCTGTTCAATAAGGTAGGGGGAGCCGGAGATAAGCACTTTTATTGAATCTGGCATGGCCAGGTCCTTTTTTTTTTTTTTTTTTTTTTTTTT
>QZWS01000373.1:0-11598 GCA_004114245.1 Zoopage sp. CT-All
TGTCACCTGCTTGGCTACGCAACACCTTCCTCAAGGGCTTTTTGGTTCATTCGGGATCAAACTGGATTGCATCTCTCTGTTGTGCCTCACCCTCGTTTATTCTGTGTTCTCTTCACTCTCTCACTTCTCTCTCTGTCTGTCTGTCTGTCTGTCTGTTTGTCTGTCTGTCTGTCCATTTCTCTTTTCTCACTCTCCCTTGTCTCTCTCTCACACACACACTCATACACACTCACTTTGCTATCGCTCCATCTTTTTTTCGTTTATTTTATTCCGCCTGCTGTGTACTATATTTTGTGTTTATCATCTTTAATAACCACCCACGACAACAAACCGGGCATCCCGCCAAGCAGCCGCAAAGGACCCTTCTGTCAAGGTCGCATCTCTGGGTATGAACAACTCGAACGCTAACACCGTATACACGGCCCATGACTCCTCTCCATCCTCCTCTGCTCTTCTCAGGTCTTGGCGTCATCAGCACCCTAGGGTATTAGCATTCAGCGGTCGGTCGTCATCCTGCTCACTCCGAGCAGCAGCAAAACAGTGGCGACAGTAGCACCAGGATCTTGGTCCTTCAGGAGTTTCAGAGCTGAATCTTCGACTCCTGCTCATGGAAGATGACTGGATACATACGTTTCCGGACACCAACCCATCGACTATACTTCGACATTGCCGGGATCAGCAACAAGGGTCATTATCGCGTTGTCTTTTTTCGCTTTTTCGGCAAACACTTGAGGATTTATGCGGACGTTTTCTCATACTTGTAGAGAAGAGATTAACCACGTCAGGAATCTTTTGTCACAATTGACGGCTTCAGGATTGTTCTCTCAGTATATAGTTCGGAGACCACAGAGTCACCTTCGTGATAGCTATCTCACATCATGAGACAGCGACCATCCTTGGACAGGACTAACACTCACCTTCTTTCGTTGTACTTTTTAGACGACAGCGACACTCTATTTAACGACCTCCTCAATCCGCATCTGCCTGCCTGGATCCTCAACTCTCTCAGAGTCTACTCCGAGGACAAAAAGACAAGCTGCCGATGCTCCCCAGTTTGCACAAGGACGACTCTGTTATGGAGAGTGGCAGGGTGACTCAGCATACTGTTGCCGAATCAGCTGATAGCTCCGTGGGACCCTCTTCGACGACCACCTCTACATCGACTTCGCCATCGTCGTCAATAAGCGATGCCGTCATGACTATCGAGCACGCTAAGGAGACTGGATTTAGTAGCATCATTCCAGAGCTGAAGCAGGAGGAACCAGGTAATGATTCTGGACCCAAGATTTGAGACTCGTCTTTTCAATATGGTGCTTAACGGCACTTGCGTAAGCACTCTTTGCCTGCTCACTAACACTGCTCATGATGATGGTGACCATGACATGTAGAAATATGCGCCTCGCTGGCTTCCCTACACGCATCGCTCTCCGACTCTGGAACACCTACGGCTGCAGAAGCAGCAAAGTCATCACCTTTACTGGCCACCACAATCTCTCCAAAGATTGAAAAGATGGAAAAGCTCGAGATCTTAAGTCCCATCCCGCTCTCTCGCCTCTTCGACTTTGATAAGGAGGACCAAAAGTCTGACAAAATCGTTCGGAACGAGTCTGAGAGACAGTATCAGAAAAAACTGAGAGATGAGTTCGAAGCTGGCTTTCATGATATCAACGACTGCACTGATGGTGAGCTGGTTCCGAATCAACGTCTAGCCACGAATTCTGCAGGCAGTCTCGCCAATGGCCACCACAGCAACGGTGCAGCCTACGACTCTGACGATGAGGAGATTCGCATTGATGACGACGAGGACGATGATGCGCAGCGGGGACGCGACTATAAGAGCAAGAGCAGTGTACCGCCACCACCCCCGCCACCCATTGGACCTCCTTCGATTAAACATCTGCCAACTGCGTTGTTTGAGGCCCAGAGTTCATACCAACAAATCGAGCATAATATCTACCGTGGTACCAACACTGGAAACTCGCCCGTGGATGACTGCCTTCCTTGCCAGTGCAAATACAATCCACGTAAGTTCACGGCTGCCCACTCACGGCCATTGGGAATTTCTTTTCACGGCGACAAAAATATCGCTGCTATTATAATCGTCCACTGACTTACTTCTGGCCCTCGTATTTCATTAGATCGGGATCCAAGGTGGAAGGCTTGTGGACCCGACTGCATTAATAGGAATTTGCTGGTAGAGTGTATCGAAGACGACTGTCCATGCGGGTCCTACTGTTTAAATAGGAGGTATGCAGTCCTCCATTCGTACTTGCTCCAGTGCGCTAGCATGTTGGGTACCGGTCTTTGTACTGACGTTTATTTTTTTGTCCTGTACCCATCTCAGGTTTCAGATGAAGCAAAACGCCGATGTGGACGTCGTCAAGACGGAAAAGAAGGGCTTTGGTCTCCGAGCTATGGAGGGACTGGCAGCGTATGTTATAGTGGATGTGATGACATGAATGTCGGCAGGAGGAATGTATGTACCGTAGTGTTTCTAACCACAAACATCGGTTTGTTTGTTTTTGAACCTAATAGAGGGACGTTCGTAATGGAGTATATTGGTGAGGTCTTGCCGCATTCAAGTTTTGTCAAACGTACGCGGGAGTACTCTCAGATGGGCGTAGAGCATTTTTACTTCATGTCCCTGCAGTCCGACGAGGTTATCGACGCCACCAAGAAGGGATGTCTTGCGCGGTTCATCAACCACTCTTGCAATCCTAATTGCCACTTGGAGAAGTGGGTGGTTGGTTCCAAGCTGCGCATTGGCATTTTCACGATCAAACGGGTTGCAGAAGGCGAAGAGCTGACATTTGACTACCAGTTTGAGCGCTATGGGTAAGTCATCACGGAATGAAATAGGGTCATATTTACATTTTAGCGCATGAACTGAGATTTAGTTATTGCTTACTAACCGCCGGAAATCCATCTCGTGTCCTACTTAAAGTGCCGAGGCACAAAAATGTTACTGCGGCGAACCCAACTGCACAGGCTTTATTGGCGGCAACAAGCGGTCCTCTGCTACGAGACTCGACAACTACAGCCTAGACGAGGTAGAGGATGAGGATGAGATTGATCTTGAGAACCAGATAAGTCTCAGACACCCAAAGAAGGACAAGGTCAACGATGGCGACTACGAGGATCCGTATGAGGAACGGAAAATCACCAGAGGCATCGAGGATCCCATTCTCATGGAGAAGCTGGCTCGAATCATGTTTATGAAGCCCAAGGTGCAAAAGAGTAAGCGTTTGCTTGCAAAACTCATGGCCACCACAGAGCGGGCATGCCTTCGCCGGTTTCTGGTCCTGCATGGGCTTGTTATTCTTAAAGCCTGGCTGAAGCACTACAAAGACGAACCGGACATTATCATGGGCATCATGCATGTCCTTCCCAGCATTCCTTTACTCTCTCGAAACGCCATTGAAGATTCACAGATCGAAGAGGCAGTTCAGGAAGTGGCGGATGGCCCAGAGTGCGCCTCCAAAAACATGGCGCAAGAGGTTCTGTTGCAGTGGAAGGAGTTGAAGCCGACATACCGCATTCCTAAGGCCAAGAAACCTGTAAGACTATTATCTGTTTTTGGGTGCGGGCGCTTCGCGAAATGTCCTCTGCTTGCTATACTAGATTTTAACCTGATACGAGTTTTTGCTACCTTCAGGTTGTAACTGCCACGACGGAGGCTGTTGGCACTCCAGCGGAGGAACCTCCCACGTTCATGTCACCTGCAGAATCCAATGGGTCCGGTTCCGCAGAGGGACTTGGCAAGCGGCAATACGATGAGGAAGAGCGCGCCTCTACACCAGCTGGCATGGAGAAGCGAGGAAAATTCGACGTTCCTGCAGTCCATTCAACATTGGATGAAAACGAAGCCTCGGCTCCCACTGCCGACCCTGTCTATAGGTATAACAACTACGCGTATGTCTCTCCAGACTATGCCTCAAGACCAGAATCTCAGCGCCCACCTGAGCCCTATGGACGTATGAGCGACGGTTACGGACGGGACGGCAGAGATGGATACGGGCGTATGGATATGTATGGACGCATGGAGCCTCACAGCCGAGAGGGCTCTTATGGTCGCTCAGGTGAAGCAGGCTATAGCCGTTCGGATTCTTATAGCCGAATGGAACCGTATGGCATCTCCAAGGCTGGATATGAGCGTGGGCGTTACGAGCATTATAGAAGCGATCGGGATCGCGAACGGGACCGTTATTATGACTACTATCGCGAACGCGACTACGAGCGGGACTATAGGAGCCATCGGGATCCTCGCGACATCAGGGAAATGAGAGACCCCCGGGATCCAAGAGATATGAGGGATGAGCGTGATCGAGATCCAAGAGATCCCAGAGACTACCGGGAACCGCGGGAGTCATATCCACATGCTCCCCTGTCACCAAGGCCTAGGGACCGTGAAGCATCTCCTCTAGGCGCCGGACCTCGAGACCGCTCACCATCCTCGTCCAGTCGACGCGGAAGTTGGGCAGGAGACGGCTCCCGATCAGACACGCCCGCACGAGAGCCAACCAGCCAGCAACTTGAGTCGAACCGCCCTGTGGGCGACGTTGCCAAACCCGTCGCTTTGGGCGCCGACACTCTGGAGCAAAAAGCGCCTGCAGCAGCTGTGGGACCTTTGCCCACAGATGAACTTGCTGCGCGATCCCCATTGGCCATCAATTCTGCGACCGATAGCCCTTCAGCCTCAACCCCTCTCCGAAACTACTCTTTACCAGCAGACCCATTGGGCCCCAACTCCAGTTTGCCTCCGACCGAACAGTCTACAACCGCCGCCCCCACGGCCGCCTCCATTGCCGCGACACCCTCCTCGTCTTCCTCCCATCATCCGAGCAGCTACCCTTACAGAGGCAGCAGCGGTCATAGCGACTACCCCCATTCACGATACGGCAGTCATGGCGCAGGAGGATATCACCATTCACAGTACTACCGCCACGCACCCACATCATCGTCATCATCATCCGCCTACCCTCACTACGCCAAACCCCACCATTACAGAAGCGCATCATCACGCGCCTACTCCTCACCTAACTACCCGCCACCAGTCGAACTGCCGCCCAATTGGTCCAAGGCGAGTGACCCCGAGGGTCGGACTTATTATTATAACGAGATCACTAGGGCGACTCAATGGGAACCCCCACGTGCGGAGCCTGCGGTTGTGACACCTTCGGAGACCATCCCCCAAGCGCCAGCATCTCATTATCAGCAGCCCCATCAGCAATCTCAGCACACGTACCACGCTCAGCCTCTTCCAAGGCCTGCATCGCCAGAGCCGCCCAAGCCTGTGAACATTGATGGCTTCACTCAGGAACAGCTGCAGGAAGTCATTGGTCGCGCGTACGACAAACAGAAGCAAAAGAATCTCGCAAATGGCATCGGTAGCGCTGGCGCCAGTGCCCATGATGTGGACTCGCCGTCCACGGCACGGCCTAGCAGTGGCAAGCCTTTGAAGAGCATGACCGAGAAGGACTTGAAGAATGCTGTAGGTGTTGTTTCGATATTTGGCAACGCCTGGTCTGAAGTACTGGCGCTAGGAAGATTTTTGACACATTTTTCTTTTCCTTTTTGCTTACTTATAGATTTCTGGAGCTGTTGTCAAGAACATGGCCAAGTATAAGATCAAATTGGGATCCAGCGAGGCATTCAAGAAGCATGCGCGCAGGGTATGTCATCTGGACAAAAGTCTTCCAACTTTAATGATCTTTTTTTTTCTTCGTTTGTTTCCTCGCACTAACAAGTTGCGATTGTTCTCCTCCAGATCACACATTTGATTGCCGATAAGGAAATGCGCTCCAAGACCTTCAAGGCTGGAGAGTTGACCGAAGTCACACCGGTGATGAAGAACAAAATTCGGCGCTTTGTGAAGGACTATATGACAAAGTTGTTTAAGAAGCAGCCTAAGGAGGAGCGGTCTGCCCTGTCCTCAAGCACAGCGGCGCTCGTCAATGGATCTCGGACTTCGATATCGCATGTCATTGTCTTGGGAGCCGATGGAACCCTGGGATCTACGCCTGGATCGAACGCGGTCATGTTCAAGGAAACACTCTCCGCCAAGAAGGACATTGAGATGTCAATGGCTCAGCAATCGAAACTTGGGTCCGACAAAAAATCGTCCATGGGCTATGGCGATGTGGAAGTGGACGATGATGACGACGTCAAGTATGGAGAAGGTGAAGATGGTGATGAGGACGAGGCCGACCTCGATGGGGATGATGATGATTATGAAGGAGGAGTTGCCGCCGTGCCCTCGTCGTCTGTTGAGCTCCCGCTATAACCTCAATCGTCACTTCTCTTTACTTGATTTTCTTTTTTTCTTGTCCTGACTTCGATACCCCATCTGCGCTCTCAACCTCCTCAGTGCTTCGCCCTATTATTGCTTTTCAACCCATCCCCTCTATTTCACCACTTCTTTTTTTCTTTGCGGCGCTGCGACGGTCTTTTTTTTTTAAAAAAAAGAACAAAACACTCACCATTGTATGATATATCACCCTTTGTTGCCTCCCATTCAGCACATCTCAAAGTCGCTTTTATGACTTAAAAATTCAACCTCCCAATAAACGACCCTTTGGGCCATTTGTCTTGTAGGAATTTGCTTACTCT
Source organism: Zoopage sp. CT-All (assembly GCA_004114245.1). NCBI lineage: Eukaryota > Fungi > Zoopagomycota > Zoopagomycetes > Zoopagales > Zoopagaceae > Zoopage > Zoopage sp. CT-All. Next base: position 6,610 of record QZWS01000373.1, read on the forward strand.
GATGATTAGAAGTTACTGCGGCACTCGATAGTAATTCTATGCTGACTATGCGGTATTTCTTCATATGAAGACAAGAAGAAACGATCAAAGGGGGTGAAAATATCTTGAATCAAGCCATTTGGGCTGTTTAGTGGAGTGAGGATCTGGGTTACTTTATGTATTTTTCTAAGGCTACTTTGGGTTGACTATTATACAATTGTTCGTAATGCTGAAAGCGAAGAGCGATGAAAGTAAGAACGTAAAATGGTATGTACAGAAGCGAGGAGCTAAGCATTTTTTTTCGGGCATCAAACGACATCATGGATCTCACTCTCTGCCAGACGGTTCTTCTCCTCGGGCGGGGAAAGCAGGTGAGTCTGTGAGGACTGTGGTTGGCCTGGCCTTGCCCCTGCCTGTTGGCCAGAAAAAGAACTCGTCGGTGTGATGGGAGATGGGATCGCGTACGTTACTCCTTGCTTCTGCGATGGATTGGCATGCTGGTGTGGTTGTTGAAGTTGTTGTTGTTGTGAGACATGCTGACAGCACTGCTGCTGCAGTTGCTGTTGCTGTTGCTGTTGTTGGATATACAATTGAACCGAGAGCTCGTGCTGCTTCTGTCGACGAAGCTGCTCTTGAAGCAAGACTGGGACCATCTGCCGGTCTCGGAACGAGAGCAGGGCGTTTCCGACACGCTGGAGCTCATCGACTTTAACATTCAGCTCAAATTTGGTCGTGAAGAGAAACTCCAGCTCTAGCTGGTTCAGTTCTGGAAGACTCAGACCTCCAACCTATATTCACAAAAAGGATTGAATAGTGGAAATAGAATAGGACGAGAAGGAAGAAGAGGGGGTCAGTTACAGGATTGGAGCACAAGAGTTTTTTTTTGTGTGCACCCAAACAGTTTGTCCGTGCTGATTGTAATGCACGCATGTTTACCTTAGCATAGCGAGCATTTGAGTAAAAGAGATCCGACGTAAACTTGGCAGCCACCATAAGACAGGTAATCAGCAGTCGATGGATGTTGAAGCTGTTGACGCGGAAGCCATTCGCAGCCGAGTGCACTGGAGTAGCGGTAGCGGTCGGGACATGCGGGAAAGAGGGAGGCGCGACAGTGCCCTCGGCTTGAACCGATACCGTGGCTGTCGTCCTTGGTCTCTTTTGCTGATCCATGACGACGAGGGACTCATCTCCAGATTCTTGCTGCTCCCTACCACGTTTTTGGATCGTTGGAGGACTGCTGTCGGAGATGCAGCTGGAGGGTACTACAGAAGGTACATTGGGGACTCTTGCTGTGGTTGAAACCGCTGCTGTCGCCGCCGCTGGACTTGAACTTGAGGGAGATGATGATGCTGCCTTGCAGAAAGTAGGGACAGTGTGGGCTGATAAGAGGGAGGTGGAGGGAGAGAGGGGCAAGGATGCGGACGACATGGACGTGGAGGTGGCAGTGACGGGAGTCATGCTCGGCGAAGAAGTTGATGGTGGTTGCTGCAGCTGCATCCCCTCCAGTCCCCCAATCCTGTCCAAGTACACCAACACGTTCAAGAGGACCTCGTTCGTGAACGGGATGTACTGCAGGACCCTTGTGAGGTAGGCTTCGATCGAGATCCGGGGCACTGCTCTCGAGTGGAAGAGGGTGATTGGATCTCTCTGAGGGTTATAGCAGCTGTCGTTCTTGTGAACTAGCATCGACAGCAGCGACGAGACTATCACCAATGTTTCTTTGACAGGATGATTGACCACGTCGAACTGAGCGGGTGTAGGCTGTGTCATGATGGTAGAAGGATGGGAAGGGCTGTACGGGGTCGTGGAGACTGCGAGGGCGCTTTGTGGCGGTAGGGATGAGAGGACGACAGTACTACTGTTCTGGCGCCGGCATTGCTGTGGCGTTGGAGGAGGAGAGGGCGTCGGTGTGGAAGCACTTGCTGGTTTTACTGACTCGGCCGCTGTGCCGCACTGGGCGATGTGTTTGCAGGGAGAGGGTGCGGGCGTTGTGCGGGTATCTGTGGATCGGACGCACTGCTGCTGAGTATATTGTGGGTAATGTTGCTGCATGGTGCCTTTCTGAACAAGTGAACAAGTTTTGGGAAGGAGGAGAAGGGAAGCAAAAGTGCAGAAAAGCAACTGAAGGTGAAAGGCCAAGAGAGGATAGAGTACTTTGCGCTATCGCGGACGCATCGAACAGAAATTTCAAAAAGTGTATATGGAGAGCTGCACGAGCAGATCAGGTATTTGTATGCTGGGTGATGGGCGATGGGTGATGGTCGTTAAGAGGGCAGTAGGGACAGGAAGAAAGTGAAGAAAGGCGATAGGAAGGAACGATCTGGCGATAGGAAGGAACGATCTGAGGCAAGTTATGAGTGTAAGGAGAAATGGATACAGAGGATGAAGAATGAGCGGGTGAAGGAAAAGGAAAAACAACAAAAAAAAGGCGTCGAGTGTGAAATGAAGACTTTTCGTCCTTTCGATCCACGTTTTCGTTTTGCTCGCTCCTTCCACTCGCCTGTCTCAGAGCTGTCCAGCGCACCTGCCAACAGACACAAGGGGGGTACATGTGCGACGGTCCCGGTTGGGTATATTGTCTGGCTGTTGAGGTCTCTGCTCATGTTTACCGCTCTCTGTTGTTTCCCTTCTGGCTCTTCTACGTCTGGACAGTACGGACCAAACAGACTTGCCATTTTGCCCCTCTCGGGCGAGTCAAATTGCTCCCTGCCGAAACGTGCTTCGGGTGCGCGTGGAAAAGGGCTGACCGAAGATTTGATTTGATTGGCTAAAACCTGTGTTCCTGGAATCTGGCCTTCAAAATGGTTGTTTTTAGAACCGGCATGGACTCTTTGCGGTTTTCACTTTTCAGGGGTCCAATGTTTTACCAAGGAGCGACTAAGAGTCCACGCAAGGACTAATGTCCCTCCGGCACGGGTGCGCTTGTCATACTACATTCTGCAGCAAAATGAAGATAAAAAAAGGAGGAGAAAATGCACATGCGCGAAGCGCCAAGATTTTGAAGCGAGCAGTACATGAAAAGTCTGACACAAGGTGCAACTTGATCTTGCACAGGACAAGTATCAAAGCTACCATGTCAGTATGTATCTAGTGTATACTGGTAGACCAAGAGAAATACAACTAAAGAATAATGGTCCAGTGGTCAGCCAATCATCCATCTTCCCCGAAGCACCATCTCGATTTCAAGGCAGTTTTGTCCTTCTCCACACTTTAACTGCTGCTTCTTGTTGTGACAGGGTTCAACGTAAGGTTTTTTTTGCTCTGCATGCCAATGATTCGCTGCCTTGCTGACCAATAACAGCACTTTTTTATACGACCCGCTCCATGGTTGCGCCGCTTACGCTTTTGCCCTATATATGTACACTGCTACGGTCTTTTATTACACGTGGATGCCACAAACTAGACGCTGCGTGCAGGAAGACGCCCTATCGCACACACGAATTGTCACCATTCTTTCCAGACGTTCTGAACTTGGTACTCGCTGAGGTATCCATCTGGGCGCTGAAAGCTAAACGACTATTTCAATGTGCACTCCTGCAGTACAACATGTACACCTTGTATCGCTAGGATCTGAATCTGAATCTGACTACGCTGCCCGCCATCCAAACTCAACCATTTTGCAGTACTAGACTCACCATCCGACTGCTGAATGTAGTGCACGCATGTGCGGCGCACAACATTTGAAGTTGAGCGGTGTTCACCGCTTCAAGGGCACCGCATCCACACCTTTGTAAGATGCAATGCTATACCTATATATGGTGTAGCAGCGAGAATGGACCAACCCGCTCAATGTTCCTGCCTTGCCGCCCCAGCAAGGACTCGTTTCCTGTACTTTGCGTGGGCGTAAAAGAGCACGCGCGTCCTTCTTCGCAGCAACACAGCTGCTGCGAACCTGGCTCTCAAGCAGTTTTCTGATCTTCTATCCCTTCAATCTGGGCTGTTAGAAGAAAAGCACAGCCCAATGCTAGTTGACGTTCAAATGCGGAAATAGTTTTCCGACAGACCAAAGCCGACTGTTTGCAAGGGTGGGTCTCCCTCTCGGGCATTTAAACACCTACCGTTCATCTGTCGACCAGGAGGACGCGTAATCAAGACTTCGTGCGCTTAAGGACATTGGGTATGTGTAGTTTTGTTCCACATAAACATAAAGCGACAATTTTAACTCCACGCGCACATCGTATGTCGCTTGTGTCTTGACATGACCTTCTCTTAGCCCAGCAAGCCGTCCAGAAAAATAAGAAATAGAATATCCTAACCTTCCTTCCGTTTCAGCATGCTAAGACATAGTGCTGACTTGGGCGTTTCGGTATCCTCAAAGCAATTAGCCAGATCGCTATGAGCCAGCGATAGGATGGCACTGGGTTCCAAAAGAGTAGGGCGCCAGTGCTCACGATTATCGCCAAAAACACCTTCTGATTACGGTACAACGAGTGATTTACCATAGGGGTAATAGGGTACCTGGAATACCTAATCAAAATTGTGCATTGCGAATGACAATATATATATCATGCAGGCTCAAGGCTCATGTTTTTGAAGGTCGCATCTGCCTTTCCTTGACTTCCCAGTCATTTGTCTGGTCAGCATCCATGAGCTGGACGAGAAAGATAGTGACAGTCTTTGTCGTTTCCTGATCAGTGACACGAAGCTCTCAGCAAAGGAATCGCACCGGATTGGTGGACGACAACATCCGACACTCCACAGACATTGACAAGGTTCATGTTATTTTTACACGACACCTGTATACCCTGTGGATCTCATTCCTCTACATACGCGCCTCTGTGTGCCTGAGAAAAGCTCGATCAAAGCTCATGTAAGAGGTCAATAACAAATAGCCTCTTAAGCATAGCTTCCCGACCCCACTCTCGACCTTGCTGAATGGCCTAGCACCCCGTCTTTTTTAGCGTGGTGCAGTTGACGAACATCCAAGGAGAAAGAGAACAAACTTTTTTTGTTAGGTAGAAAGGATTTCTACTAGCGCTAGTCTAGGCATATAAACCGGGCCAAGGTCTG